>JAWLRI010000116.1:908151-947546 GCA_034781795.1 Crypturellus tataupa
TGGAGAAGAGAAGGCTGAGAGGGGACCTGATCAGTGTGTATAAGTACCTCAAGGGAGGCAGTGAGGAGGATGGGGCTGGTCTCTTTTCACTGGTGGCTAGTGATAGAACTAGAGGAAACGGCCAGAAACTAAAGCATCAAAAGTTCCACAGGAAATATTTCTTAACAGTGAGGGTGACAGAGCACTGGTTGTGGAGTCTCCTTCTCTGGAGATCTTCAAAACCTGCTTGGATGCAGTCCTGTGGCATGTGTTCTAGGTGACCCTGCATGTGCAGGGCGGGGTTTGGACTAGATGTCCTCTAGAGGTCCCTTCCAACCTTAGGCATTCTATGAAAACTCAAGGAAAGAACCTGTCTCTCTGCTATGAAAGTACAACCAAGTAAAAAAACATTACAGAATATAGGCAATAAAAGATTAAAATACATTTTTAGTCTTGGAAGCAGCAAATTCTGTAATATGCATGTCTTTAAATTCTTTGAATTTTGACAATGTAAAAAAAAAAAAAGTAAAACCATCTTCCTTGAATGACAAAAAAGTAAAAGATCATATGATTTCTATTAAGGAATCAAGGGCAAAATATAACAATTCATTTTTTTGGTAACAGAAGAGATGAATGACTAATGAAATAATGAAAACACACTCTCTTTGGAAAGATCAATATGCTGTTAAGACTTGTTTTCTTTAGGGAGGTCATAAAAAAACTCCTTGTCTAATTAAAATCAAAGGAGGTATGTCAAATACCCAAGATCTATTAAATTAGCTTTTGGGATTTTATAGTATTTTATGTACCATGTGTAAATCTCTCAGAGGATAGAAAGCAAATGTTTTTCTTGCCCTCTGAGGATGTAAGTTAGCTGAGCCGATATCCAGTACTGAAACTAGAAGAGCTATAAGTAAACAAAAATCATGCAGAACTTTCTGAGCAAACTGTTAATCAGAACAAAATAAACTAAAAATCTCTCCAGTGGAATTAATTACTTAAAAAACCCTTGTTCCAAGCCAGGTTCCCCAGACCATCTGGTCTGAGGACTTCTAGGTGGTGGGCAGACTACAGGTGTAGTTTGGAGGGAGAGTGAGCTACAGACTTGCAAACAAAGCTGAAAGATTTTTTTGGTGGTTACTAACCTTCTTTTATGTGGATTTGGAGATATCTTGCCTGGTCTTGAAGAAAACAGCCTGTCGGTTCTTACTAAGCTGGCTCACCAGTAGGACTGTGAGGAGGTCGGGTTGAGCTTGCAAAAAACACTGAAGAGAGAACTAGGGGGCCCACAGCGTCAGCTACTGAAAGGAGAGGAAAAAGGGGCCACATGGCTGTGTTTTACTCCTCTCTGCTGTCCTAGCTGAGCTTTAGCAGATCTGCAGAGACACAAGCGAAGGAGGAAGTGCTGCATAACAATGTAAGGAACAAAATACTGTTAGTTTGGGGCAATTTTCCTTTTGAAGGTAGGAACAGCTCCTAAGTATCATTATACTTGAAACATTTCATATGTAAACAAAAGCAACTTTAACAGAAGACAGTACTGAGGCCATCCACACTGTGCATTGAATTGGATTCCTTTCTTCAAGTTGTACAGTGGTAGAATTAGAACTGTAAAATTCATATGCAGAGTTACAAATTGCTCTATTGTCCTTGGCAGTAGATCATCTCTGGATGAAATTGTTTTGCCTTTCCCAAAGGGATGGCTTGATTTGCATGTCTAAATTTTAGAAGACAAGGTTATCTGATACTTAATTCTGTAAATGTAACATCTTGTTAAATGAGCCTCATTGCCAGTGAAATATTCCTAAAAATATAAAACACATGTATCTGCCCTATATCTCCTCTGTTTTGCTCTTAAGTAGAATCACTGTGGGGAAAGTCAGAATTTGAAAGAGCTACAAATACAGCGAGAGAGAGAGTAAAATGACCCATTATCCAGGTGGTAACAGTGGTTACGTGATGGTTATGTAGGTATTGATCTTGATGTAGATCACCTTGACCATATTTTAGGTTGTAAAATTAGTGCTTGTATTAAGGAAGAAAAAAAACTGTAACAACTCAAAGTTCTATGACCTCTCCGTCAAATCTTTACAGAAATGATTTGAATTTAGTTTGATTCATAGAGATTATTATTTTTGAGTGAAAACCCAAGAGATGTTAATATGGGCAAGAATGGTTGTTAACATTTGCTAGGTACATGATGTCGTATACTTGAATTGATTATGCAGACTTCTTACCCGTTTTACTTTCTCACGGAAGATCTTCCAGAAACCTTTGAAGAATTAAAAATATTACAATCATCTGCCAAGCAGGGAGGAATTAGATTTCTAATTTAGAAACTCTTATGTTTATCAATGGCATGATAAGAATTTATATTGAATTTGGATTGAAAATGCATTTCCAGGACCAATCCAAATCTTCTACGGCATTGCTATGAATAGGGAACAAAAAAAGAGTTATTAAAAATATAATTTGCTATGACAGGAGTAAGACTTAAGCATTTTATAAGATAGTCTTTGAAGAAGATACTTTTAGTTGTTTCGTAACAAAGAGTTTGCACTCAAAAAGCGAGTTTTCATTACGTCTCTTTGTACCATCAGCTAGCCCAGGCTCAGTATTTTACTACAGGAACATGTTAGTAGACTAACAAGTAAATAAATGCCTAACTTGTGTCAAAAGTGTGTCAAAATTATTTCAGGATTATAGACAAACAAACAAAACAAAACCAAATAAAATAAATAGGCAGAATATATGTAAACTTCCAGAGTTTGAACAAAGTTAGTACAATGTCCCATCAAGGTAAAAAGGTGAAAAAATCTGACTTCCTAAATGGAGGAAGAATGAATCGAAATAACAATTTATACAAGAAATAGTGTCTGTGTCTGTAATAGGATGTAACAGCAAAACAAATAAGTAAATAGATAAACAAATGCTATTAGATGCTTTACAGATTGTGACATGAAATGATTTACTTACATAGCTGATGGAAAAGCTGCAGTGCAGAAGGGAACTGAATGCATAATTTGGATTTGTTCCAAAAAAAAGAAGACAATGCTACTAAAGATACTGCTATTGAGTTTCCCATATAAAAGGTAACGCTAGTAATGCACTATGCAGACAAAATATATGCTAAATAGTAGCTGTTTATGAAAAGGTTGTTCATGGAATGGAAACATTAAAAAAGGGGGTAGCTGGAAGTGGTTACTACCAAACAGTTACCTACTGTGTTTAGCATTCATCTAAATCATTCCAAAACAAACACAAATAACTTAAATTCTGCACGGGCTCTTTTTTATTTACCTGGTAAATATCCGTGCCTCATGGAGAGCAGAAGGGACGAGTGGGTAGCGTAGGATAAGGGCACGGGTTGACCCCAGCCCTGCTATTCATAGGTGTTACAATTGCTCTTCCCAAACATTTTCCCTTGCGGCCCAGTGCTGCTTGCCAACTCTGCTCGGCTGGTAATCCGAGCAGATGTTGTGATCTCTGCTCGGCTGGTAACTCCCCAGGGGCAAAAGGGGAACAAGAAATATCTAAACATCTCTAGCAGCGTCTGCCTTTTCTGCTGTTCATCTCTGTCCATAGCCAAAAGCTATGATTGATCGGTCCTTCAGTTGTAAGAAACAGGAATCTAAACACTGCGTAAAGGTGACTTCATGCAGGAACTGCACTAACAGGAAAATGTGCTAATTAACAGTGTGTGCTAATTTCTCCATCATCTTTGAGAGGTCATGGAGAGCGGAGAAGGTACCAGAGGACTGGAAGAAAGCCAGCGTCACGCCAGTCTTCAAAAAAGGCAAGAGGGAGGAGCTGGGAAACTGCAGGCCAGACAGTCTCACCTCCATCTCTGGAAAGATGATGGAGCAGCTCATCCTAGAGACCATTTCTAGGTATGTCAAGGAAAAGAAGGTGATCAGGAGTAGTCAGCATGGATTCACTGAAGGAAAATCGTGTCTGACGAAAATGATAGCCTTCTACGATGAGGTGACTGGCTGGATGGACGATGGGAGAGCTATGAATGTTGTCTTCTGCAAGGCTTTTGACACAGTCTCCCATAACATCCTCATAGGAAAGCTTAGGAAGTGTGGACTGGATGAGTGGACTGAGAAGTGGAGTGAGGACTGTCTGGACGGCAGAGCCCAGAGAGTGGTGATAAATGGGGCTGAGTCTGGCTGGAGGCCTGGGGCCAGTGGTGTCCCGCAAGGGTCAGTACTGGGCCCGGTGCTCTTCAACTTATTCATCAATGCCTTGGATGAGGGCACAGAATGCTCCTTCAGCAAGTTTGCAGATGACACCAAACTGCAAGGAGTGTCCGACACTCCCGAGGGCTGTGCTACCATCCAGAGGGACCTAGACAGGATGGAGAGTTGAGCAGAGAGGAACCTCATGAGGTTCAACAAGGACAAGTGCAGGGTCCTGCACCTGGAGAGGAATAACCCCAGGCACCAGTACAGATCAGGGGTTGACCTGCTGGAAAGCAGCTCTGTGGAGAGGGATTTGGGAGTCCTGGTTGACAACAGGTTAACCAGGAGTCGGCAATGTGCTCTTGTGGACAAAAAGAAGGCCAATGGGATCCTGGCTGCATCAGGAGGAGCAGGTCAAGGGAGGTGATCTTGCCCCTCTGCTCAGCTCTGGTGAGGCCGCACCTGGAGTATTGTGGGCAGTTCTGGGCTCCTCAGTACAAGAAGGACATTGAGCTTCTGGAGAGGGTCTAGTGGAGAGCCACAAAGATGATCAGGGACTGGAACATTTGTCATATGAGGAAAGACTAAGCAAGCTGGGCCTGTTTAGTCTGGAGAAAAGAAGGCTGAGAGGAGAGTTGTTTAGCATGTTTAAGTACCTTAGGGGTGATTGTAGGGAGGATGGGGCCAGGCTCTTCTCCATGGTGGCCAGTGACAGGACGATGAGTAACGAGTTGAAACACAAGTTGAAACACAGGAAGTTCCACCTCCATATGAGGAAGAACTTCTTTACTGTGAGTATGACAGAGCCCTGGAACAGGCTGCCCAGAGAGGTCGTGGATCTCTCTGGAGATCTTCCAAACCTGCCTGGATGTCACCCTGTGCCACGAGCTCTGGGTGTCCCTGCTGGATCAGGGAGGTTGGACTAGATGATCTCTAGAGGTCCCTTCCAACCTTAAGCATTCTGTGTGATTCCCTGTGAACAGAAAGATTGCCCATTGCCAAAATGGTGATTACTGTATAGATCTGCTGAGGCTGTGGTGATAGACACACATGGGTTGAATTTGATAATGGAGATTGTTGAAAAAGAACATGCTTTTTTGTTTGGTTTATACATATATATATATATATATAAAGTGTTTAAGAATTGAGTTCCTTATGCCTCTGAATGTAGTTTGATTTTATCTTATGGGGTTCATGAGGGTTGCTGAAGCAGTTCAGGCTGCAGACAGTGAGACTGGGGGAAACCCTGGCCAGGAAGCATGCGAGCCTCATGGCTTCCACTGAGGTTCAGAGTACTTCAGAATTAGGAAGAGGGATCAGACAGACAGGACATAGATTTTTACCAGAGCATTTAAAGTATTTGAGTTAAAAAAAAAAAAGAGCAGAGCAAAAATAACATATTTTTGGACATTGTATTACTAATTAATTGGAGCTGTTCAGTTAACCAAAATCAAGAAGCTTTGATTTTCTTTAAATTTCAGCCTTAGATATATGCAGCAAAATATATTAAAAATCAGGTGAACGCTTCAAGAGCTGAAAACCTTTAAGAGTTTGCAATTTTATTTTTTAAGGCTTAGGATCATCTGTCAATTGGTATTTATTTACTGCAACAGAGGTGGAACACAGGAATATCAGCAATAATATTGAAATATGGTAAAAAGGGCAAATTGGTCTCTTCTTAGTGACGATTTTGAGTAGGTAAGACACAGAAGTGTTACAATTCTTCAGCAAATTGGGTTTAAAATCTTGTAAGAAGGATTTGGTAAGTGATTGCATGTTGATGCACACATCATCTCTGTGGTGGTGGGTAATCTAGGTTTTCTAATTGTTGAGTCTATGCTATGGGCATGCTTAGGTTAGATATTGAACACCGCATCTGAAAACAAGATTCTGGGGATGACTGTCTTGCTGATGCAGGCTGAGATCAAGTGTTAGTGCAGCTCAAGCCACCCTTAGGAGGGAAGGAAGTTTGCTCTTCTTGACACTGTAAGTCACACAAGGCCATGTCTGTTGTATATTTAAGGTTACTTTCAAACCAAGCTCACTGCACTGTAGCCAGTAGGCACATTCAGCTCCCTTCCTCTCAAATGTGTGAGTGTACTATTCATAGCTTTTTGGTTTAGAGCGGAAAAATTTGTAAGTCTTTTTTTTCTCACATTAAAAAACAAGGATGAAGTACAGAGTGGTTTCTGAACACAAATTCTTTCAAAAGTAGTAAATATCTGGAGGTGTTTTTCCCACTGAAGCCATCCCATTGAGTGTACTCGGTGCAACAAAAAAAGCCTGTGTTTTCTGATTGAGAGCAAGCAATTTGTTAACAGGGTGGTTGAAACGACAAACAGTAAAAATAGTTCTTGTAAAACTTGTAAAATAGTAGGAATGTTGACATAATCAAAGAACAGCCTTTTTGCTCTGAGACACACTGATTTTTTAAAATTTTATTCCATTTATTTTAAGGAATACTTAATAGATTTACCCCTATTTTTTCCCCATTTGAAGACAAGGAAACAGACACTGTCACAAACTTCATAAAATTAGGGTCTAACAAGTTTTGTTTCAGCTATATGCAGCAATAGCTTTCCATGGTAGGCTAAAGACTCATTCTCCAACGTATATGTGGTGAAAAGGTCCAGCTCAGATATTTTTGCCTCCCAGATCAGCTGTGTCTCAAATAGGCTTGCCTGACTTGTTTGCATGGATGCAATGTTAATTGAATCTAACAATTGGCCCCGCTTGATTTTTTCAATCATCATCCCTTTTGACAGCTTTTTTTTTCAAGTTCAGTGAGTTTCCAGATACAATTTGCAGCCAGTCCACACAAAATATTCCACTGCAATTGAGGGTAGAGTGCACTGTATCTCAGGGATGAATAAACAGAGTGAAAGAAGGAGAAGGAAACACTTTAAAATGACACAGAACGTGTTGCATCATGAAGATCCAGCCACGGTGGCAGTGTTTTGACATCTGGTTTGTTATCTTCAAGCAAAAATATTTCTTCTTTTTAGGTATTGAAATTATGAAAGTAACATTTGCTTCTCTCATTCATGAGATCATAAAGGTTGTGGAGCACTAAGAGAGTCAAAAAGTATAAAACTCTTTTTCAGTGTAAACAGAAAAAGAATAGTTGAGAAATTTCATGGAAATATTGTAAGAAAGACTGTAACATTTTCATGCTGTGTCTTGCTCAGGCTTTCATGAAGACAGTTTGATGCTCATTTGACTTTCGGCATTCATTAAGCTTTCATAAGCTGGAGCAATAACCTACAAAATCTTCTTGACTTCTATATTTGACACTCCTGGCAAGAATGACAAAATGTGCTTGCCAAATAATTATCTCCCATGGCAAGCCACTAAGGAGATGGAAAAACACCATGAAGAACCAGAGATTATCATACCTTCTAGGACAATCATCATGTTCATGGATCTTGCAAGTTGCAAAAAGTGTATTTTTGAAAAAGAAAAGTATCTGTAAAATATGGGGTTTTTTTTTCTGCAGCAATATATATGTATCATCTAAGCTGATGTGTGTATGTGAAAATCACTAGTATTCTTTGTAGTTTAGCATATAATATAGAGCAGAAACTGTCTCCAGAAACTTTTTTTTCAGTACTAAGGAAATAAGTGGCAGACTTTGATTAGAGAAGCTTAGCCTTTTTCTTAGTGATTTTCCACAGTATTAATCATCACTACTGCAGTGCTATTTTCTTTGTTTTGGTGCATGAGTGGCAGTTATCTCTTGTTTCATGGATGATAATGTTACTAAAGAGATTATGTTACGTGATTGCTTGCAGTAGAGAGATTTCAAATAAGTAACAGAGGAGTTTCTTATCACTCTGGTGTTCCTAAATTAGGAGTTAGGGAAAAAAGTTAATCATTTATAACACACAGCAAGAACAACATAGACTTTAGCCTGCACCTCGGGGTCGGCAGAGCGCGTGTGACCTCTCTGTGTTGTGCTCCGACTGCTGCCGCCGTGGAGCTTCACAGGGATGTGTCAGTGCCCACAAGGTGATTTTGCTCCCCCTTTTATTGCCTGCTGCTGTGAGTGCTCCCGGATCCTAAGCAGGGGTCCGAAGCCTCCTTTGCCCCTACCGAAAGCCCTCCCATCAAAAGCAGAGGCTGTGGCAGCCGACAGTGCGTTTTAAGAGTGGGCAAGAAGAGCGAGGTAGCCAAACCAACCCAGAGGCCTGAGTTTCGTGCAGCTGGCCACCTAAAGAGAGGGATCCCAGACTAGCAATGCAGCAGATGAAAAAGGCAGTGGCTCCCCTCCTCCTTGCTCAGCACCAAGGTCCGCAGCCCCAGCCTCTGTTACAGCAAACCCATGTCTGCTGCGTGTCTGCTCCGTCTTGCTCCATCTTTGATCACTTCTTAGCTGTTATGGCAAGGAAAACTCAATGCATCCGTAATATTCGTCTATCCCACATATTTTGTTCCCTACATACTCTTTATACTTTCTGTATGTTGTCACTGACTGCCTAATTAACTCCTTTTTCATAACTCTACAAGTTACAACTTTCCTAAGCTTTCATTAGGCTCTATAGAGGAAAAGCTCTTCCTACTCACTGCAGCTCCTCAGCAGTTTATATGGTTGGACTCTCTGTCCAGCACTGTCACAACACTGCGCAAGTCAGCAATGATTTTTGCTTTCAGAGCAAAAAAGGCTTTCATTTGTTTTTGATGTATGTATATATATATATATATATATGCATACATGTATTTATAGCTCATTGCAAATTTTTCCTGGAGACCACAGTGGGTGGTTTTCACAAGCCAGGGAGCAGAACATTCATGTGGTGACAGAGCTGTGGGATGCCTTCATCCACCACTGCCAACAAACTCTTTTTTGGTGGCACATTAACCCCAATTCTCCCCTCTTCCTGTAATGCATCCCTCAGATTTCTACAACAACATGGCTATTTTCTTGTAAAATAACAGCTTTTTCTCTTCTTAAACTGACAATTAGGCAGCATAAATTAAATCTATAGCCATATATTTGGCATTCTATTTCACATTTTGTGTGTGCTGCAAATTAAGTAAGGGAAATACTGAAACTATGGAACCATTTTCTTTGTTGGAAACGAGTAAGATTTGTGTGATACTGGAAATGAAAGAATGCTTTTACAAAAATATATCTAGTTCTAAGTTAAACCCTTGAAATATGGATGGGATACACTACGACACATATATCTCTTAAAAATAAATCTTTTATTGCTTTTTATAGAGGTGGAAACTATTCTATAGGACACAAAGGAAAAATGAAGAAAGGTAAGGGACTACAATTTATGTAGTTATAGAAAGTAAGCAGAGGGGCATAAGTGATAATTCTCTACAAAGAGATGATAAAAGACAGAAAGATTTATTCAAGGGTGCACAAGGACGTTTTATAAGCAGCTAATAGCCTTACACTGAAAATGGGGACACTGAGATTAGATATAATGAGAAACTTTCCAACAGAAAGATTTGACAGTGGAATAGTCTGTCAAAAACGGTTATTGAAGCACAACTGTACGAAAGTGTTCGTACAGAGATAAGATAAAACTCTCAAGGGAGAAGCTAGTACAGAGATTAGCTAGAAATGTCCTAAATTATAGTCTTGGTGATGCTCTGGGGACTTGGGTTTTAAAAAATGTCATTGTGCATTGGTTCATGCCATCTTCTGAGGCATTGTCCTTACAGTTGTTATCTTCTTTCAAGGCTCTCCAACAGGAAAGTGTCTTTCTCTTGCTCACTTATACTGAGCAGAAGAGAAACAATATTTATTATATACCAGGAGAGTTAATTAGCACACTCAGGATGAATGTATGGGGGAGGTTTAGATTACTTCATTCCTCCCAGACCCGAGCAAATACCCACTAGGCTATCTGACAGTGGGATTTCCTGATGACAGTTGTTGCAAATACTGAGAGTCTTGGTTCCAGATATGCCACTTTATCTTAGCTAGTGGAAGTTGTAACTGCATCAGTTTCTGGTGATTTATTTGCTGATTTGCTAAGGATCCTCTGATCCTGATTCGGTCATTCTGTGTGCTGCAACAATAGCCCAAGCTGAAGAATTTGCTCTTGCTCTGTTGTTTGAGGTTGCTTTCTTCCAACGGGAAGAGTTACCGATAAAATAATGCTACGAAAGAGGAACTAAAACTATTGCTGACCACATTTTTCTGCATTAATGGAGGGATGAAAGTGACTCAGTAACCTTTGCTGCTTTCTGGTCCAAGATAGGCCAAAAGCCTTTTAGAGCAGGGCTACCTTGTTTTTGGTTTATGGCTAAGTCACTCAGTGCTCAAGGAACAGTTCTCTTGTTATGTGGAGGACAGAGTCAAGGATCACAGATTAAAAGGCAGAGGAGAGTGAGGATGGTGAGCAGAATTAGGTTACACAGGAGGATATTAAAACAATTCCCCCCAGCAAAGTGTATTTATGTAATCTGGTTATGGGCTATGGTTCTGGGGATAATCTTAACATTTTATGGAAGATTTATTTTATTTAGATTTGCAAAAACAGTCCTAGAGTTGAAGTCAGTAACACCAGAGTTCACTGAAAGTTCTTTGACATAGATACAGACGTACGTGTTGAGGAATAGGTAGGCTTCTTCTGAACACATAAGATTTTTATATACAAAACATCCCAAGCATTTTCGAAAAGCTGTTAAAATGCCAAAATGTTCATTTTGCAAGCTTGTTTTATGATAAAATCTTTAATGCATTACTGCATTTTAACGTCAAAACCCAACCCAGTTTACAGCTACATTTAGGTACAGAACATTTTACTCTGTTCAGATTCTGTCTTCATGTATTGGAGTCTACAGGTATTCTAGCTTCATATTTTGAAAGCAATGAAGAGAGATGGAAAGGTAGATGGATGAAATTAGAAGAAATGAAGGGGTTAAATTTGTTTTGTTTTATTTGATGTACATACCTCTATGCTTCAGAACATAAAGTCATAACATTTTGTTTTGTTTAGTTTTGTTTTCTAACCATTTCAGTAAATAAAATAAAGCCTTATTTTGGAGGGCTGAACTCCGCAGAATTGGAGGGGCAGCTTTTACTGGCAAATTACTGTCTAAGTTCAGAATGGTTTCTTTTTCAATAGGCTTGTCTGTGTCCAGCATGACTAAAGAGCTTGCATTTGTTTTTTTGACAGGTGAGATTCTTGATATTCCCTGGAGACAGATGACTTCCCTTGTGGACCTTTTTTCATACTTGGTCTCTTGCAGGGCTCAGTTAATTTTGAAGCAATGCTATGTATTAGACCTCTACACAATTAATGTTGTCTCCATATACGACTTTACCACAACAGCTGGCCTAATGCTAGCAAATGAATCATGTTAATTGTTTTGTCTTTATGTGGAGGGGGCTTTACTTCAGTAAACTTTCTTTGTTTTTGTTTTTTCCTTTACAGATTCCAAGCATTTGTCTATTTTGCATCTGTCTTTCAAGCCATGTCATGTGGTATTCACTATTTAGCTTCTGTATTCATGGCTGTTACTCCTAACTTTGTATGTGATATCCCTGGAAATGTGAGCAGGGTTCTCTCCTACAACTCTTCTGGATCAAGTATAGAGGATATCTGGACACTATGGACATCAACAGAAAATTATACTGTGGTCCAACTGGAAAATGGAGAAACTTGGGAGCTTAATCAATGCAGCAGGTCCAAGCGAGAAGTCAGTTCAGATCTCACGTATGAATACAAGGGCAACAAGTCAGATTTTTCTTGTTCAGATGGATTTCTCTATGATCATACAAAATGGAAGAGCACTATTGTTACAGAGTGGGATCTGGTCTGTGACCGAGAATGGCTTGCAAAATTAATCCAGCCTACATTCATGCTTGGAGTCTTGATTGGAGCAGTGATTTTTGGCGATATTGCTGACAGGTAAAATGCCATCTGTAATTTGTAGCTTCGGACCTGAGTAACTCAATGTGTATCTATAGGTTGGTTGTTGGTTGATTATATATGAACTCGGGATTCTGATGTCTTTTTATTCACAGAAAGGTTTAACTCAGCTTCTTTGTCTTGTAGCAAGCACTAATTTTACAACGTCTTTGTAAATAATTGGTCTTTAGAATTTGTTTGCTAATCTAGTCAGCTGTTTTTCTAGGCCTTGAGTCCTAGATTGCCCCTAGGTTATTTTTTCTTTCCTACAAGAATAGCAATGGTAAGTAGTAAGAGCGATAGCAAGAGCTGGGAAGAGGTTTTCCCCTTATTTTCCATGAGTCAGAGAAATTCTTCCTGGAAATGTAAATGCTTATTTCTGGATATAATAAATAGTTAAAGGTTTAAACAACTCATTTATTTTTAAATCACAGATTTCCTAATCTCTTTCATGAATACAGCTCTGTGGGACAGATCCAAAGCTCTGAGAGTTTGATCAAGCCTTGTGTTCTTAAAGTAAACACCCAAATATTACCCCTCCTTATCAGTGTTGCAATCCAGTTGTAGTTTTTCCCTGAATAACTAACTTAACTTCAGGTTAAGCCAGATGGGAAGAAAAATGGTTGTCAGGGAGCTTTGCTGTATTTTCACTAATGACCAGCATGTACAAAGGTCTCGCTGAGCATGGGAGGACCTTGGTAAGATCAGTCCCCTGCTCATGGTGCCAAGGGTCTCTGTCAGCTTGTCCCCCTCCAATGCTCCTCCCTGAGTGTTTTCTCAGATGAGACAAGGAGCCACCCATGTTAGATCCAAATTCATAAACTATGTTGTGTTTGGCTTTGTCTGAGGCAGTTTATGCACTTTTATTTTCATGTAAAGACTGCTTTAACTTCTTTCTGTAGTAACACTTCTGCTACATGAAGGATGAAATCCTGTTCCAGGGCATTGCTAAGAGTATGAACAGAAAAAAAATAGACCACTCATGTTGTTTTCTTGTTTTCCTTCATTAGCACAAATTTTCAGTTTTCAGTGCAAAAATACATTTTTTTTTTGTTTTAGTTTGTATTTTAGAGTACGTGGAATCCATCCTTTCTGCTGCTGCAAGTTTGTATTTAATACAAAACCAGAATTAATGCCAGTATTTGTTCTGTGTCTCTCTAAATCAGTCATAGCTTTATTAATTGATAGTCAGACATGATTTACGAGATTATGATCACATTGTTCTCATTTTCGTTAATTCAAGCCATGGACAGCCAGTTAAGATAATTGCGGATTTGCAACCATGGATTTTACAGCTGAAAGTTATTATTTTCTGACAGATCCTGGCTGGTGGGAAATAAGTTTGTGGGTTCCTCCCATTGCCATTTAACAGATTTTCCAGCAGAAGAGGCCCGACAGCTGGGCCCACTGGGATCCCTTCTGGCAATCCTGGCTGGAGTTAGCGACCAAATGTGCATGACGGCACCTTCCACACAGATCCTTCTGCTCAGGCTCAGAGGAAAATGGGAGGGAACTGGAAATATGTTGTTGTTCGGGCTCTCCCTCCTATTTACAACCTCACTTTCCAGGACTGTTTTAATGCAGTACTAAGCACTCACAGAGAAAAACAAACACCCTCCCAGCGCTGGAAGTTTCCACGCTCTCCACCCAAACAGAGGAACCGTATCTGTGAAAAGAGGTTCAAAGTAGAGTAGATAAGTAGATATTATCAAGGAGGGAATAAAATGATTCAGGATATTTAGTATTACAGAACATTTGTAGACAAAATAGAATATAATGAATCTGTCAGTAGAGTATCATGTATCTATGGCATAGTATTGTATATCTAGGCTTTCTCCTCAGTTGAGTTTGTTGTTGATACCGTGGGCTCACTTGTTTAGGTACAGCTAGCTCTGCTTGGTGTACATACTTTCTCTCTAAGGTATGGGAAGAGGACAGAGATATAGGTTCCTGTTTACCAAATGCCCTTCTTTTATAGGGAAAATTACTAAGTACATTTTTGATAGGAAATCAGTGTTTGACATAATTTTTTTTGCTGCTAGTATCCTAGTTCACTGCATGTCTATGTTTGTACAAGTATGTCATAAAGTTGTCATTGATTAGAGAATTTAACTTAAATTAATTGGACAAAGATCCATTACAGAGGCCTCACTACTGTCCGACTTGTTTTTTACTTTTGGAAAGATCTCGCTTGTGCTACTACAACTAACTTGCATTAGAACTTACTAAGTACACATTGCTTAATATGAAATGTCTGAAAAAGCGAGTCTTGCCTACTGTTCATGTAAATAAGAATAAATAAGCAAATTTGTTATGTGGAAGTTAAATTTCAGGCAGGAAATGACCAGATGTAATGCCCATTTCTACCCTTTCCTTCCTGCCAAAAATTTTGTAGTGGAAGATTCTCCCATAATGGTTTTCTCTTCCTTGAGTATAGCTAGATTTACTGCAAATTTACAGTTTTCTTTCTCATGTGGTAAACAAAGTAGAGGAAGCTAACCAGGATTTCTGTGGTGAGTCAGAGCACTAAGTACAGTATCTTCTGACTTACTTCCAGATGAGCTCTCTGGAGTTGCAGTTATGTTTTAATAGGATGTTTATGATTATTCATGAGCTTATTATTGCTGTGATTTGCAGGATGGGAAGACGGCGTGTTATTTGGTTCACGAGTGCTGGCCAGTTTGTATTTGGCATAGCGGTGGCATTCACATTTGACTACTACAGCTTTGTGGTTGTGCGCTTTCTCCTTGCTATGGTAAGAAGGCATGTTCACCTTGCCTCTTTCATGTGTCATATCCTACCCCTCCTCAGGAAAACCTCCTTTTTTGCCTCTTTTCTCCCCTGCTTCATTATTCTAAAGTCCATTTGTTGCACTTATTTCAGCAGAGCAGGGAGAGTCTGAATATTCTTGGATCAGCAACACTTTTCCTCTTTGAATTAATAGAAAGCATCTGTATGAAGCAGTGCTTGGTGCTTCCTCTATCCCAACCTCTGCTGGACTGGTAATTAAATAGCAAGTGTGAGCAGCAAACTCTGGTTTCTTCATTGCAGCTGGCATTAGAAGTGGACTATATTTTTCTTAAAATAACAAATCTATAATGAGTATGATTTTATCTCTACCATTTTCAGTGATGCACTTCTCTTCTATGCATCTCTTTGGTCTTTTAAACTACATTTGAAGTGCTAAGTATATAGGTAGACATATTTAACACTTACATGTTTATACTGTGCTTAAGAGTATTCCAATATGCGCGTGTATATATGTGTGTGTATGTGTCTATTTACATTTTTATGAATATATATTTAGTGACAAAATTTAAATTAAAAATTTATATCCAAAGTTATAATGTAGTCTTCCATTATATAATGCATTGAGAAATTAGATAGCTATCACAAGAAAAAGAGTATGTTATATAAAGTAGTTAAGAAAATTGAAAATAATTGCATCATTTATTTTATTTCTGATGACAGTGCATTAGTCAAGAGAGGACCTTGGATCTGGAAGTCCCTTTGCCTGACTATTGCTCAGGAGAATTTCCTATGGGGAAAAACACACGGGTGTTTTGGCCTTGAACAATGAGATGAACAGAAGTCTCTCTACTGAGTGACCTGGTTGTTGATGCTAGCGGCTATAGCAGTTTATAAAAGCAAAAAGCTCTAACTGGACAGATGCTGTTGCTTTTCCCTGTCTACTGGGATGAATTTGCAAGCTGGAGGGCCAAGGTCCTAGCCCCTGCCACTGAGATGAGCAACGGCTTCCCAAGCATTTTCTGTGGGTTCAGCAGCAGTTCATTCAGTGCAGCATTTGTAACCAGAAAATTGACTGATCAAAATAATCCACTGAAATATTTTCTATTTTAGATTTTCTGACTGTATTAATGATTTGAGATGGCAAGAGTTTAGAATGTTTCTAGAGAAGTTGAAATATATATATTCAATGAAGAAATGCTTTAATGAAAACCACACGAGTAATTACATTCTGTTAGTATGGCTAGATAGCATATGAAGATCTGTAACAGTTTTCCTATAACCCATAAATCAGATTCTCTTCCAGCCTTGTAAGAGGATGAATTACTGAGACAATTTACAAGGGTATGGAAACTAATTCATAGTAAATTTGCAAATTCCTGATGTGTAGGCTACTAATAGTTTACTTAAAAAACAAAGTCAAGAAGTGGCTCTTATTTTGCTGCACGTTATTTTTTGAAGTGTCTAGTTTGTGATGCCATTAATGGACCTGACTTGCAGGGGCGAAACTCTTAGTGACATGAGCAAGTGAGGCTCAGATTTCTCAGGTTTCTCTTGATCGTGCTTCCCACCTCACTGAAGAGAGGCATCCAAAATCCCGCCACATTTTCGAGTACCACCCTATTATTCTGAAGGTTTGAGTGATTTTTCTCCATTTGATTTGTTTTCGGGATTGCCTTTTTTCCTCTCAGGTAAATGTACACAGTTCAGCAACACCGTTAGCTCTTTGGTTTTACTGCTGTTGCACAGGGAGAGTAGGCACCAACCTCACACTTACTTTTCTCTCTCTCTTTCCCCCGCAGGTTTCAAGTGGCTATCTGGTTGTGGCTTTTGTTTATGTGACTGAATTTGTTGGCACTAAAGCTCGAACCTGGGCTTCTATGCATGTCCATGCTTTTTTTGCTGTGGGCGTGATGGTTGTGGCACTCGTGGGATTTTTGGTTCGGACCTGGTGGGTCTATCAGATATTTCTCTCCGTAACAACTCTTCCCTTTGTCTTGTGCTGCTGGATGCTCCCAGAAACACCTTTTTGGCTACTGTCAGAGGCAAGATACGAAGATGCACAAAAAGTAATTGATATAATGGCAAGATGGAACAAAGTAAGCACTCCTTGTAAGATCTCTGAACTCTGCTCAGTCCAACAAGACCGTCTAGGCAGTGGCAGAACAGGTGATAATGATGTATCTTCCATGAAGAAGCACAACATCCTGGATCTGTTTTGTAATTGGCCCATTGCAAGAAGGACCGTTACAGTCTGGCTGGTCTGGTTCACTGGGAGTTTAGGATACTACGTGTTCTCCCTGAGTTCGGTCAATCTAGGAGGCAATGAGTATTTAAATCTCTTCCTCATAGGTAAATATTTCCTGTACTTTATTCTGCTTATGACACAATTGTAATGTGTAATTTAAAAGTATCTAGTAATTTGACAGCTGATTTTCTGGTTTATTCATTTCTACTATAAACCTTTCTCAAAAAATGTACATGTTAATGCTTCAGAAAGTTGACTAACACCAAAGGGAATCCATTCACTTGAAATCTCACCATTTCTGAAAAGAAAAAATATTTTTTGAGGTACAAAGTTCTCTGTCTGACTTTGTAAAAACATTTTGGCTGTAAAACCAAATCTATTTTTTTCCTCTTTGCCATGTAAGCGTACAGAAGAGCCACACAAACAACCAAGGAAACTGGATGAGCAACACAAATTCTCGTAGCTCCATTAAATACATAGACTGTGAAGAAGGCAGTAAAGATTATTCCTGTAAATTCTTACAGTTCTGACAAAATTAAGTCCATCTGTATTGATAACAGATGTACTCTACTTGCAGAAGCAAGAGTAATTTTAGTTTTCTCAGCTTTTATTTATTTTAATTCAGTTTCTGTGTTCTTTTAATTTTGCCTGCCTAGTTGTAATCTTCCTCTGGCATGTAAGTTGTTTATAAAGGCTGCTCATGCATTCAAGACCTGATCCAAAGTTTGTTAAGATCAGTGGAAATATTCCATTGGCTTCAGAGGAATCCAGATCAGGCACGCAGCTCTGAGCCAGCAAAGAATTAAATCGTGCGCGTTGCTTTATGCATCTGAGAGCTCGCGGTGAAGCGGACATGACTGTCCATGTACATAAGCACGCTGCAGGACTGCGAC
Organism: Crypturellus tataupa; assembly: GCA_034781795.1. Lineage (NCBI taxonomy): Eukaryota > Metazoa > Chordata > Aves > Tinamiformes > Tinamidae > Crypturellus > Crypturellus tataupa. Next base: position 926,078 of record JAWLRI010000116.1, read on the forward strand.
ACTCATGAATTCAGTTTGTGCAGTTGTGATTGGTAACATCCATTTCGTCTTATAGCCCACTGGTAGACTGACTGTTGTATTGCAGATTAGATGCTACTATTGCCCTGATGGACTACAGTGGTATGATAGGAGCGTGGTACATAAATCCCTTTATCAGCCTATTTCAAAAATATTCCAGGAGACTCCTAACATTACGCTGAATAACCACAGCCTGCTTATATCAACACAAAGCCAGAAGACTGTTCCCTTGTGTTATAAGTGTGTTGACATACTACATGTACTTAGAAAAGGCATGCAGCATATCCCTGTGTTGTAGATGTGTTGACAAAATATATGTGCTTAGAAAACATATGTAGTATATTTGTTTGAGATTGTACCTTATATTCTTCCTTGATTTTGCATTGGACATAATCACTTTCTGTATGAGCAAGCTGGTTTAAACATGTCCAAACTGGCTTACGCTCAGTATAATTTGTCCAGGGGCAAATCATGTTTGAACAGGGTATGTAAACACTCACAGCCAAACTCCAGTTCCAGTAGTGCTGCAGAAGCTCTCTCTGGAAAGAGACATGAGAAAATGAGGGTGACACTGGTATATTGTAAGCAACTGCCCTCTTTTCTTATGAGGAAGAGAGAAAGATGAAGCTGTTGATGTGAAAAGACCTGGAGCAAAAGAACGGCAAATAGATGCTTTCAGGCACAAATATCAGTGCTGGGAGAGCAGGGCCAAGGCCCTGCTGTTTTCTGTAATTTCCCAACCATTTCCGTGCTTCATTCCCACCACAAATTGTTCTGGAGTTTCCTTATGCTGTAAAACCTGGCTCCCTTGTCCCGTCTTCATCCACCACGTTTTAGGGCATGATTTTTACTTCCTGTTGCCATTTTTGCGATGAACTGAGCAAACCCAACACACTGGTTATCTCCAGATTTCACCTATTTATTACATTTAAAAACAATCTAACCCCTAGATTAACTGAATCCTCACAAAGAGGAAGCCGGAGTTATTGTGAGAGTCTGTCGCGATGGGTTAAAACCAAATTAATTTCATACTGACAGGTGCTGTGGAGTTGCCTTCCTATGTCATTGCTTGCATTGGGATGGACAAACTGGGAAGGAGAAACACACTCATTCCGTTCCTTTTCTCAAGTGCACTGATTTGTGTTTTAATTATGTTCATACCTCAGGTTAGTCACATAACATTTAAAGTGTTCCTAATGTAGAAATACATTTTATAGTATCTGAGGTCTGTAAATGCAATTGTTTTTTCTAGATCACATAGCTGATTAAACAACTGCTTTAAAATGCAGCTGTAAGTCTAAGCTAGATTTCTATATATTTACACTAGAGATTTCACAGTTATCACAGGAATCACAAGTAAAATATTATGGGGGCTTGAATGAATCAAGACTGGTAAAAAGTTTATATATAAGAAAAAATAGATATTATTTATTGTTTAAAAAAATCACAGCTTTTGAAGGATGTGAATTAGATTTGGAATACTAACATTTTCTGATGATTTGTTTGCGCTGTCTTTCATTAGGATTTCAATATATTAATTATCTTAGCAAATATGGCTGGAAAGTTCTCAATAGGGGTGGCGTTTGGCCTTATTTATCTCTACACAGCTGAACTGTATCCAACAATTGTAAGGTAAGAGCTTTCCCTAGCCATGTAATTTTCATTGCTTTTCTCTTATTTCATTTCCTCCGTTATATTCTTGGACCAGATCCAGCTCCTCTTGGCAATAGTGGCAGTCGTCCAACAGCTTTGGGTTGAGATGAGTTTCTGGAGCTGCCTGATATTTGGCTATAAAATATATTTTTATTTATTTTTCATTTCCATGTGCATTGATTGGTTTCACTGAGGGACCAAAAGAATGCTCAATACTTTCTTAAACATTACTTATGCCTTTCTTAATGCTCCTGGTTATAGAGCCTGTGATCTACACGGAATGAGGATTTAATTTAATTTTAATTATGAGAGCAGCTTAATTTCACTACAATAGAAATTTATATTGTGTAGCATTATTTAATAGTACTATTGGATGAAGACATGTATCATCCTACTGGTGTTGTAGGTGTCCATGCATTTCTGTTTGCTGTATTTCCCAGAATTCTTACTAAATTCTTTGTTTCATGTGTAGGTCCCTTGCTGTTGGAAGTGGGAGCATGATGTGTCGTGTAGGAAGCGTGGTTGCTCCTTTCTGTGTATATCTAAGAAGCGTCTGGATTTTCATGCCACTTGTAAGTGTTTATTTCAAAGGCCAATGCTTCAGGCTTTGAAAACGAGTGTGTGTCACTCATTTTTTCCAGGAACTGGAAGTCAAAGAACCTTACTTTGAAAAGCAAACTGAACGAACCATTCTTGTTGTAAATGTTAAGTCTCAGAGTTTATGAGGCTTAAAGCATTTTAAGAATTTAAGAATAAGCAGATAAGCCAAAGAGATATTTTGAGTCACTAAAATCTTCTCTGAGGTTGTTATGACTGAAGACATAAATGTTGTTATGCACTGAATCCTAGTATAAAATTGATAACATTGTTTTCTACAAAAACATATCAATCATATAACATTTATGACATAACACACTTTATACTTACTCAGCAGACCTAGCAGTTCTTGACCATGCTCCTACTCTTTTGTCAAAAGGGCCATTTTTTCCAGTCTTGGAATTCAACATGGATGGCTCCCAGACTTTTCTTAATATTATTGCTTAATCTTTTCCGTGGTTTCCGTGGGACACTGCATGTTTGCAAGAGCCTTCCAGAAGATGGAGAATATATTTACTATATTAGGCCCTCAAAACTGTCCCAAAGCATCTTTTCTTTTTTTCTTTTCATCTTTCATTTTTCATTTACATCAATCAAAATGTAGTCCATGAAGAAAAAGCTTGTCCTATGTAGTATTTTATGAATGCCACTTAGCTAAGGCGAGAGCATTCTGCCCTGTGAAAGGCTAAAAAATATCAAGCTGGAAACAACCAAGAAAAGAGGCAGCAGACATGCTTAGGAATCAACAGTATTGACAGTCAGTGTATAACCATTGAAGAAACAACTCAAGAGATATAAGAGAAGAAAATGGTGAGTTGGTGAATTTAAGGGTGAGGCTGACGAGCAAGAGTAGGATTCGTTAAGGAGGTCCAGCTTGTAGGTGACTCCAGGTCCTGCTACCATTAGGTCCTTGTCTTGTAGCTCCCCCCACCCCAGGAAGAGACAGGTGAGATGGTTTCTTTGCGGAGTTTGGGCATTTCCTCTACATCGTGTGGCTTTTTCAAGTCTTTTTTGTACAAAATATTTTAATTATTTCCTGCTCACAAATGAAACATATTTCTTCATAATGTTCCTGCTATGAGACATTTGCTACTTAGAAATCCTGTAACTATTCAAACCTATCCTTCTTCTGAATGGTAATTCCTGCCCATGTATGTGGAAACAAGTAATTACAGAGTTTGTATTAAGGAATTAAGTAGAGAGTGAGTTTATTAAGCATTTAAAAATAATTCTAGTTCTTTCAAAACCCTTAGAATTAACCGTGCCTAGCAAACTAGTGTTTTATATAGAGAATATGTCAGAAGGTGAAAACCATGGGATGAGTCTTTGACCTAGATACTTTCTCTAATTGTGAGCCCCATGTTGAATTTCCTACAGAACTGGCATTGTGCCCTTTTGATATTGCAACTGTAAAATCTTCAATTATAAATGATACAGAGTGGTTTAAGAGGATTCTTGGGAACTTGGATCATTATTTAAATGAATCACTTCCAGTTGTTTGGGATGAAATTTCAGAGGATGAAGCAGACCACAAATTACTTTCTTTCTTAGTAATAGCCCTACGCAAACCAAGAGATCAACCCAGAACAAAAGGCACAGAAATGAAAATTTGCACAACAGGCTGATCCTGGGGGCACGTTCTCTTTCTCGCATCAGTGTTTCGCCTTTACTAGCTGAGATAAGGTTCATCAGTGCAGTTAAACCACAGATGGGCAATGGCAAAACTTTTGGGAGAGCAGTGAAAATGGCAGTAAAAAGGAGAGGAACTATTTCAAATATGAACAACTCAGTGTGCAAAAAGTATTCAAAGTATCTGTGGAGTTGTGTAGCAGTTAACTGTGAATATATTTTCATTATTAGCTCCTACTACAAAGCATTTATCATTTTATTAAATAGATATGTTTTTGGTTGGAGCATAGCGTGCCAGGTCTCAGCTAGCGGAGTGTTTTGGAATGAAAGTGAAATGAAATGGATTACATTTTTTAAGTAAACTGATATACCTCATTTTGATTTATTGTACACACCACACATTATCAAGCAGCTAATACTGCTATTTGTTTGACAGTCTGCCTCTCTTACAGCTCTGCCACCTGGGAGTTTGCAAGATATTCCACCAAATGCCTATAAATCTTGAATAACTTGCCAAATACGTTGTTCCTGTGACAACTTTCTAGAGAACGTACAATAAAACAAATGCTCTACGTGTAGTTAAGCAGCTGTTAAGCATTATGTTACTTTAGCCCCTCAACAAGCTTGATTTGTCTCTTAGATAAACCATAAAGTCCCCCCCCCCCAAAAAAAAAAATAATGTCCATCAAGGTCAGTAAAAACAAATATGTGCAAATTGTGTCCTGAATTTGGAGGACAAAATTTAATCTTCTTTCTTTCTTTCTTTCTTTCTTTCTTTCTTTCTTTCTTTCTTTCTTTCTTTCTTTCTAAGCATGAATTTTGTAAATAAGATCATTTCTTTAAGGTTGAGTTTGAGCCAACAGATATGGACATACATTTGATCAGCAGAACAGAATAATCACTGATTCTTAATGCAAATTATACTTGTTCTAGATGGGGTATTTAATCCAGGCCTTTAGACCAGTGTGAAATTAAAACTGCTGCTTCAGGTAGGGGAGGAAGGCACAATAAAAATGGTGATAAATCTTTTTGAAGTTATTTATGGTAGTGGTTAGAAGCTTCTGGATATATGGGAGTGTTGGAAATACTTTGAGAGTTTGACCTTCCATAAAGTCTGATTTAAATTTACATCCTGAAAAAGCAATGAATTTAAACAAGTACTCTTGTCCCAGTAACTTTAACACAGCTTAAACATAATTAAATAGCTTAGAAAATAATACACTTTAATCCATAACCTTTTATCTAATTGATTGCATAAGAAGGACATTTTCTGATCATGAGTTATAAGCAAAATATTACATACGTACACAGTATACGTATTTGTTAAATTAGGCTAAATTAGGTCAGGTACTTTTGACTGAGTGTGAGTAACTTCATTGATAAGTGTGAATTGTTTCCCTGAAAATGTAGGGGACATTTGAAAAGTCCTGTCAGTAACATACTGTGACTTAATTGTTTTCATATTCTCTCTTATTGTAGGAAATACTGGAAAATGCTTTGCAGAGTCAGGGAGATGAAATAAATTAGCAGTTTGGGTGAAGCAGCCTTTTCTTGCTGAAAAAAGAAGCTAACACTTGGTGATGGAATAGAGAGAGCCAAGACTGAAAGGCAGGAAAGATGGTGATGACTGTGCTTACGGAACAGGGACAGTTAGCGGGGAGTAAGGGGGAGCTTCATGAGGAAGGAAAGCCTGGGAAGAACAGAAGATGTCTGAGAAATTAACTGGAACAGAAGAGACACACACATTCAGCACACGGTGTTGCTGTAGCCTTGTTCCGCTGGGCACCAGTAGTGACCCTGCTCTCATACAACAGATATATGGCTAACTAAGGAAATGAGTAATGTGTGAGCTTCAGTACCTTTCAGTAATCCTCAGTGCTCTTAAATAGGAACTTATGACAGCTAACATATTACTATTCAGCTTATCTTATCCTGGCAGAAAAATCATGTTTCAGTTGTGGAAAGAGTTTTGTCACTGAGAGGTAAGAGCTGAATATCTCCAAATATATTTTTAAATATCCTTTCTGCCATATATATATATGTATGTCTGCAATGTGTCAGTTTGTCTCAGTAATATTTCCACTAATGCTATTTCTGATTTTTTTTTTTTTTGTAATTTATCATGATAGGATAATGACTTTTTTATTTTCATTCTTATTCGCAGTGTTCAACAGTATTTTGCTTAATTTTTCTATTTTGCCAGCTTCTATATTCAATCTAAGTCCAAAAAAAATATGTACAGCAGTGTGAATTCTGCTTCTCAGAAGACTGCTTGAGGCAAACTGGCATCTTAACTCAGAGGGAAGCAAAGGCAGCAAAGTACATTTACGTGGAAGAGCTCTTTTGGGGTTACTATGGAGAATTCCGATTTTAAAGCTCCTTTCTGACTGAAAGAGCTACTGTCACTCAGAAGCAGGTGATAGCTGGATGTTACTTGTCTCCGGCTCTGAGAGATCTAGACACAGTAATTCCCAATGTCCTTTCACACTCAAAAAATAAGAATTAAACAAATGGGGCAGACCTTGGAATCAGCATAGGGCAAAGGAAGGATGATGCACTAGCACAGTATGTAGGAAAACCCTCTGCACAAGCATGATTTAGTGTGTGTAAGCATTAGTTTCTTTTAGAGTCTAATGATGGAAGAAAGTTGGGGTTTGACGTTCGGTATTTGGAAGGAGTAAAGTGTGAAATGTGCTTACTAGACAAGGCCCAGAAATGAAGGAAAAGAAAAGATTCTCAGGCAGAATCCTTCCTCCTTGCACTGTATTGGAATATGGAGCAAAACACTTCATTTGCTCTTCATTAACTTTGCTGCATAATCTTTCATCTGTACTCACAGAGGCAGATCTTTTATACAGTCAACAATTAAGACTTTACATTACAGTTTCCTGCTCTTTAAGTGCACTATCAAACAAGATCAAAGATTTGCATGATTTGAAATACATTTCTATCCTTACAGCTGTTGTTCATTTCTTCTAGTTACTTGTTGGAATCATGGCTCTTCTGAGTGGAATATTAACAATAATGCTTCCAGAAACTCTTGGAAAACCATTGACTAATACTTTGACGGAAGCTACAGAATTGGGAAGAAACAAGGAAAACTGTTCAGGAAAGACTCCTCCAGAAAAGATAGAGATGTTTGGTCAAGAAACAGCCAACACTGAGAAATAAAGCAACAGCAAAATGTCCTTTCCTGGTTTTAATAACTATATAATTCTTGAGGTCATTTTAGTCAATAAGTGTGACTGTACTACAATATCTGTGCCTTTTAATCTGTATCCAACCTTTGCTTTTCAATAGAGCAACTATACAAAACCTTTTCCACATGACTCAGGTACTGTTGAAATTTTGATGGGATTTCTAGATCCTCTGTCAGAAGAAGAAACTCTCTCAGAATTTTAGAAAACCTGTCATCTGACTTGTTGTGACCAGTTGGAATGTGTACTCTAAATTTTGAAAGCTTTCTTATTATACATACATACAAAAATATTCCAATTATTTACTTCAGAGTCTTCGCAGTTACATCTGTAAATGCAACACAAAATGCCCCATCCATCCTTGCCTTATCGCAAATGACAGTTCCAGGATTCAGGCTTCAGAACATAGTAAACTCAAACACATAGTTATAATTCAATAGAGAAGACTTAACAGTGGATCAAATCATACTAGTAATTTAAAATTTAAGCCAAACTATTCAATCTATTTTTCAAATTTACTACTGGAAAAGTTGCCATTGCTAGCAAAAAACAATATTCTGTAGAACAGCTTCTGACTGAAACAGTAATCTTACATTTGCAGAATGTGAAAATAGTTTGTATACTATTCATTCTGTTGAATGTCACATGTATTTTTCTTAGTGGTTTAGAAAAAAATATCCGCTGGATCTATTGTCGCCTTAGTAAATTCTTTTTAGTTTAGACAGCATCTGATGCCTTTGAAAATTGTATTCATTCCAGACTGACTGTTATTTCAGTGTTGTCTTCTCACTTATTTCAGTTCAGATATAGCATCAGATTCTTCATAACTTTTAAGAATTACACCTGCAACAAGGCCTAGCCCTGTCCTCAGTGTAGTAAGTGGAGTAAGTTACGCAGGCTCTCTACACAGAAGTGCCTACACAGCGTTATCACAAGCCAGTTCTCCATAGCTCCATTTTTATGTCATACTATACAAAATCAGACACAAAATTAGAAATAGAAAATAAGACAGCAGGAAGAAGCCAATCAACAGACAGGCTAATTGCCAGCTCCAGATCGTTTTAGTCTAAGTGTCTGTTGTCACACCTCATGTGTGTATCAATCCTTACCCGCTGGTACAGCGATCGTGTCTGGTGACTGTGGACCATAGGAAAGGAACATAGCTCTGAATGCATTTATTCCAGCTGCTGCTTTTGTAGCTTCTTGTCCCGGCTCTCCCTTTTTCAGTGTGCCCCCAGACCCAGGTGTTTCTTCCCCTCCTGTACCCTCAAAGCTCCATCAACCTTGAGATGAGGCAGGCAGCCCTCAACAGTGTATGTCTGGGTTGGGTGAACTCCATCATCCCCAGACTGAAATCATGATTTTTCTTGTCCTAGACAACTTCTCTCAAGCTAGTTGGTACGACCTCATCTAAACAAGTCTTCCCTTTTTTACTTCTTGGCCATGTACCCTGAAATAAGACATCTAAGTTACTGTAACTAAATATTCTGTGAGCTGTAAAAGTTACTGTTCATGTTTTTTCTTGTATGTCTGCACAGCCATATTGGTTTCAATGATTTCTAAAAACAGAATTTGGTCTATATCTGTTTGAAAAAGAAAATAAAGATTTTTTTCTTCAACCACTGCATGGTCCTGGAGTACCAAGTAGCATTTCGTTCTTGGACTTAGGACAAGCTCATACCTTATGTTTCAAAGCTGAACAAAAATCAACAAGTTTAAATTTAGACAGTTTCTATTTGTTAATTCCATGTAAAGACAAATCTGTAATCTCCCTTGAGTTATGTGGGTGCTTCAATATTTACAGAGGAAACCTCAGAAGAAAATTGCATAGATTATTATGGCTTCTGTCCAGATATATTAATTCAGCAAAAGCAAGTGCCTAACCTTAGCTATGTGAGTATTCCCATCAATATGCAGAGGGGCGCTGGAATACGTACTTTGATGACTACAGATGGAATTAACAACGTGCTCTCGCTTTCTGTTTTGCTGCAGAGCAGCCCTAGGATTCTTCCACTGCCCTTCCCCTGCATTCCCCAGGGCAGAGCAGCTGCCCTTATCTGCAGCATCTGCTCCCCAGCCCTGCATGTCCGGCCTTTAACCAGGGCTCACCAGGCTTGCAAAGGAAAGTACCTTGCAAAAGTGCTGGCGCTCTGGCATTACAGCCATGCTCCCCGACAGAGCTCCAAGTAGTTGCATTATCTGAGGTTATTTCACACTGATACTACTTTTTTTTTTTTTTTTTTACCTTAGGTCCTATCTAAAACACCTTCATCCTGAGTGCTGGGGACAATTTTTCAGCTTCCTTACCGGAGTACAGAAAATTTATTTTGGGGATTATCCCTCTGTGAAGAGCTGATGTATGTTATATATGACACTAACTTGAGTGATTCAAGACCAGGTCTATTGTACTCAGGATATGTAGGGTAAACACATGTCATTTTTTCCCCCCTGGAAGTTCTCCTACAGCTGCACCTTCCGAGATTAAATACTTGGGTAGCTTTGAAGATGCTCTGGGCTATCCTATTCTTTTTGGTGAAGGAATTTATAACTGTAAAAAGGAAATGCCATGTGTATATGTGTCTGTAGCATTTCTGTTTGCTTGTTTTTTCCATGCTGCCAAAAGTATGTTTAACACTATTACTATGTTAAAAATGGACTGTGGAAAGGGTGAATTGATTTCTTTCTTCTACATATGCCTAAATTATCAGAATGCTCTTGAAATAGGGCACTGCATTTCTGAGAAAATTTCTTTGGTGCATATTTTCTCCTCATTGTTCAATAAAAGGAATTCTTTTTCATAGTTTCTTATTTGCATCCTTTTTGTTTGTTTGTTCTTGTCATCTCTTTCTTAGTGCAAATTTCTTAGTCTGATCAATAACTCTAGACATATATAATGATTTGATAAGATACTGGATTTGAATTCTGACCTGCCTGAATAACCTACTGGTTATTGTTACATTATTGCTGCAATGACAAATGTTTTTGTGTTGATATCATATTTTATTAATCATATTTTATTTGTCCTGGGCCCACTTTCCAGGTTAAACAATGGGAATTAGAGCAATTATTATTGTCTTAATGCTGACTAAAGTAAATAGAGTAAATATATGTATTTGGTGTTTTGAATCTACTGTATTTTAGAACTACGCTAAAAGATACATTTTTCTACTTTGATGTCTCATTGTGGTTTCTTTGTTAAAATCTTTATAGATTAACGAGCTGTGTTCAAAAAGCGGCTCTGCAAATTGTGTGCGCTGTGTCTCATGCACCGGGCTGTACCCAGAGGGAGGGGATGGTGCCTGCAGGCTGGGAGGTTTTGTGCTCCATGGAAACTAGAGATGGAGGATGCCCTGGCATCCTCATGTGTCTTTTGCAGCTTATTTCTACCTGCTCTTAACACGCAGCACTGAGCGCTGCGCGCTGCAGCGCACGCTTGCGAAATGCAGGGTGTTGGTGGCTGCGAATCGGAGGGTTCGGATTCACCCAGCGCCCTTGTTCAATGGACCTTTTGGACAATCATCTAAATCCCACAACATATTTCAGACAGGGGTAAGTAAGGCACATTTAGAAAAATGATTATGAGCATAGGTAAAAGAACAAGTTTCTGTTATCAAGGAAAGTTGGAGTGAAGCAGTGGCTGCCGTGCCCCATGTCTCATGAAGCAAAGTTAGAGCACATCTCCGTAACCTAAGTATTTCGTGCAAGCTTCTGTACCAGGCAAGATGTGGATTTTAGTAACCTGCAGGAGAGGTATGTACTCTTTGGAAGGACTTTGTCCAGAATATGTGCATTTAATAAAATATAAGCTAATAATTTTTTTCTAATGTTCTGTTTTTATTACCTGCAACTACATTTGAGAGCAAACACTTGAGAGAGGTCAAACACTATATTTATTTAACATTATTCAATTGTTACCCCTTAATTTAATGAAATCCTACAGTCACCAGGTCCCTGTTTGGTGTATGCTCTCTGGTAGGGGCTGGGCAGGCACCGGTGTCCCCCTCTGCAGGGCAGCATACCTTCGACTCTGCAGGTAACCAGAGTGAAAGGTCTTGTTATGTGACATAGTGTGTAAAAACAAATCCTATTCTGAAAGCCTCTTCAAATTTTTTTTGCTAAAGGTGAGAAATTTGAATAATTTTTGATGCTAATTTCAAGAGCACTGAGTCAGTCAAACTGAGAAAAATCAAGCCAGAAAAACCTCACATCCTTTTCTTAATATGACTGATGAATTAATATGATTGCAACAGGTGTGTGCACAAAAACAGCTCTTTCAAAGAAATTACTAACTTTTTATTTTAAAAGTGCAAGGATTAAAATTAATCAGAAATTAATGAGAAATTTGGTGACAAACCAGTACTTCTCTGCATCTCTAACACCCAGGCTTGGATAATGCTCAAGTCCTTGTTGCAGATAAGTAGGATGCAACCCATGGGGTACTCACAGGCATCCTTTTATTAGTGTTGCCTCATAATGTTTCGCATATAGAAGAACTGGTTCGCATAGCACTAAGATAAAATTTAGCACCGAGGCGCAGTTTGGGTGCAGATACTCTCTAGGGTCTCATTGCTGCTGCTGAGACTGAAAAGCAGTTTTGACTGAATTGATCATTATCACAGCAAAAGAATCAGGGATAAATGGTCAACCTCTGAGTAAATATCTTAAAAAAACTTTTCAATAGTCAGTATCTTTCTCTATATTGAGAGAATTCCCACAGGAGTCAATCATGGGAAAACAGTAAAATGAGGAACAGTGCAGCCTCTCTGCTATAATGATAATTTGCCATGGACAGTGATCTTGGAAGCTGTTAAAGAAGACCTGATGTCTATGTGGTACATAAGATCAGAACCAAGTTTGTACCATTGTCTTCATATAGGTTGTTTCATGTTCTTGCTATTGCTCTTTGTGAAAGAGTACAGAAAGAAATGACGTCCTAAGTTAAAAGCGCCTTTCGGAAGCACTGCCCTGGCTGGGTTTGGCAGCGTGCTGAGCTCCAAATGCTGTCAGTGCTGGGTGTGATTTATGCCAGAAACCTGCCTATCTCTTCCTGCACAGCCAGTTCACCAGTTGCACTTAGTCAAAAGATACAATAACCACTATTGCAGGGCTGGACAGCAGCACCCTTGAGATATAAATAGAGCGAATGTTGCCCTTGGGGGACTATTTACCCAATTATTTGCTAATTCAATATTGCATACTGTGCACAATACACAGAACATCACATTCACAAATATCTTGTAGGGGGTCTTAAGCATTTGGGCTAATATTTGGAGCTTATTACATGTCCCCTCTTGCACTTTTTGTCATCTTTTATGACAAAGTGCTGATATTTATAGCAAAAAACAAATAGTTTCTGTTAATCTTCTGTTAATCAGGGCCAGGGCTGAGAGAGTTAGACCCAAGATACAGTGTATTGTTTAGACCCAAGATACAGTGTATTGTTCTGGTCATTTTAGTAAAGGACAGAGATAAGAAAAACAGTCACAGCTTTAAACAGTTGGAACTGCTTCTTTTCACAGTTCTCTGTGTAGATGAACATTTGTGTTGGAAAATCACACAAGTAGCTTTTACAGAAAGGGAGGACAAGCAAAACTCTTCAGCCTAAAATCTGGTGTGTATTAGTTATGGGAACTTCAGCAAGGTGCTCTATGTCCTGAGGGCCTTTCGCACACAGAGGGGTAAGAGCTGCTCAGTGAAAGGGCTACAAGAGTTGATATCATACACGGGAGACCAGCCTGTGTTTCCTGGGTCCCCTCCTCAGTGAAGGCTGCAGTGGGAATTCCCCCAGACTGTCGGCCTGACATGACATCGGACACAGAGGGTTTCAGTCCAAATCCTTCATGTCTGGCAAAGCTGTAAGCAACCAGAAATAGAACACCAAAACAAAAAACAGCAGGCAGATTTAATCTCAGCTGGTGCTGCGACCTCTGTTTATATTTGAGGGAGGAGAGACCTTTGTGTCTGAAAGGTTCCTCTCCAAAATCATGGACATCCTGCAATGCCTCGGAATGGCATGCATTTTACCCAAAATACATCAAACCCAGCTGCTTTTTCATTTCAAAACAGATCTTTACCATACTTTCTGTTTCCTTCCCTATCTTGTCCAACTCTATGTTCTCAAAACCTGCTATACAATTGGGCAGAATTATTCCTTGTTCATTTCACTGTGATAGGGAAAAGTAATCAGGAATTATGCATCTTAAAACTTTGGCAATTAGTGTGTCTGCAATATGCTTTAGTTTTTCCATTTAAAAACACAGTGGAGAGTTAAAAATATTGTATGTGCTCAAATGCTCCAAACAAGAAAGAAGTTTGTAGGCTGCGGATTCCTTATCTTATAATAATATTTCTTGGACGTTCAAATTAAAGTCTGCTAAGTTGTTGTTTTTGCAGAGCTTTGCCCCTTTTTTGCAGCACTGAGCTGTGTACCCATGCAGACTTTGGTGAAGTGAGAGTAAATCATGGGGAACTGTGCTGTTAGTCCTGCCCGCTGTTGCCTGTACAGACACTTTCTGGGTGGCTCCTTACTCTTTCTTTAAAGGGACATGAAAAACAACAAAAAGAGCCTCTTTAGCAAAGTCCTGTCCAACATCATCCAATGGGGCTGGGTTAGATTGGTTTACAGACGCTGTGTCTTCCTGCGTCTGTTCAAGGACTGGGGCAACGCAGCAGCTCTTAGCAAAAAGGTTGTGCCAGAAGCATTAGCTCTGGAGCTGGCTCCCACCGTCCTCAAGGCATCACATGGCAAGGTAAGGCTCAAAGTGATAAAATTAGGGCCCTCATAGATTTGGCAACTGCCATGAGTCCCCAGGCACATGAGATTAAGCCTGGCCAGTTATTCCTGATGAGGAGGCAAGCTCTTCCCATTGGGTCCTCCACATGGAAAACCCTGCTAGACAGTTTTATCAAAATCCCAGCGGTCCTGCAGGTGACTTTATTTTTGCCAGACTTGTGTTTTCTGGTGGAAAAGGGGAATCAAAGCTGGCGCGACTCGCCAGGCTCATTGCCCTTTGCTGCTGGCTCAGGCAGGGGCTTGTTCTTCATCCAGCTGCGGTGACCCAATGCAGGCCCCAGAAATGCGACGCCGACGAGATCCCTGCATGACAGCAACCCTGGGGCAGCTCCAGAAACATTCAGGACATGAAATTAAGTGCTGGGAGGGTGACACGAAGAAGGGGAGCTCTACAGGGGACATCCGCATGCCCCCGGCCGCTCCCAGAGAAAATCCCCGAGGGAATAGGCCAAGCAAGGGTTAGTGGTGGGCGAAGCGGCCAGGCCGCGGCCGCGCTACCGCGCCGGCTCTCCCGGGAGTGCTGCCAGCCCAGCCGTGCCGGCGACCTTTGCCCGGCACAAGCGGCTCCTTCATTAGTGTCGAGCAGCGAGGACGGGCGGCCAGGAAGCCCCCGCCGCGCGGCCTTGGTGCCGGGCGGCCCCGCGCGCTCCTCCCACCGGCAGCGCTGCCTCCCCGTCCTGCACCCCCGCGGCCCGGGACAGCAGCACTTCCAGGTATCTCCCTTCTCTTCCTCCCACCTAATGTTTTGTTTTTAGTGTCTCGCTGCAGCGCGGGGTCCAGGGGAGACTGTGGGTTTCACTGCCAATCTTTGGGCACTGAGAATGGGCCAAGAACTAGATGGCACCTGCTGGTTCTCCTCGCTCCCAAAACCCTGGTTTCTGCAGCTGGTTTTGCTTCTTAGGGCCAGTTTTTACAGAGCCCTGAGCCCAAGGCAGTGGTGGGGAGACGACTGCCCGTGGGCACAGAGCTGGCAGGCTGCAGTGGGTAAAAATAGCCTGTCCTCAGGTGCCTCCAGGGTGGCTCGCGGTCCCGGCACGGGCACAGGGCTGCCCGCGCAGGCACAGGTAGCTCTCGCCGTCCTTGCTGTGTTGTTGGTTTTGTAACGCGCTCGCTGTGCTTGCCGATAAGAGCGGGGAAGCCTTTGGCCTCTGTTCTGCAGCCATTTCTGGTGTGCTAGCCTTGCCACAGTGCGGCGTCTGCAAGGGCTGGGAACGCAGCTCGCTGGATTTTCAGCCAGGAGTTTTGGGTGGCCGCGGGCGTCCCCAGTGTGAGGTCAGCCGGGAAATTCAATCTCCGCCGTGGGCCTGGCAAGCGTCAGTCAAGGGGGAGCGGAGCCCACGTTTTTGGCAGCTGAATAATGTGTCCATCACGTACTGCAGGGGCGGCTGACGCAGCGGGACTGTGCTCGTCCCTGAACGGCTCCGCGTCTGCAAAAGCTCCTGCTGGGCGTGCAGAGAGCAGCGAGCAGCTCCCACTACAGCTGCCAGTGGTGACAGTGGAAAGGTTTGTTAATTAAAATGCTAGGAGGCACTTTTTTTCTGAATTAAAACTTCTCCTATTTTTAGTTACCTTTTTTTTTCTTTCCCCTTGCTTTGCTTCTAAATAAAAATACTAGTGCAAAATATCCTGGAGAATATGGCAGAGGAGTGTAAGTGCGTGCCTCATGCTCTGTGAGATGGGACCGACTCCGACCTTCTGCAGAAATTCACCCTGCAGCTGGTTCAAGCAGCGCGGGCACTAGGGGCAGTGGTCAAGCTGAGAGACGAGGCTGACGCTCAGATCAGCCTCGTTCCAGGTTGGGTCTCTGGGCGGCAGCGATGCGGGTCGGCGGCTGTGGTGCAGGGTTCATCCCTCCGCCCGTGCAGTGCCCTTTTGGGCTGCTGCATGAGCGCTTTCGTAGCTGGCCTGCAGGAGGAGATACGCTAATTAACAGAAAAATGCTTACATGTTGTCCTGGGACGGGGAGAGAGCGTTTTCGTGGCCTGTCATGCTAACCTGGGCTATCTCTTTGGAAACGCTCACAGGTGCTGGCGGCGCCTCCCTCCCATGGCGAAGGCGGTGCCCAAGGTGGCCGTGGTGGGCGCCGGAGTCGTGGGGCTGTCCGCGGCGCTGTGCGTGGCGGACGCCTTCCCCGCCTGCTCCCTCGCGGTGCTCGCGGAGCGCTTCACCCCCAGCACCACGAGCGACGTGGCGGCGGGCATGCTCATCCCACACACCGCCCCAGGTGCGTGCAGATAACACCCCCACAAAACCGCAACCCCCTGAGCAGCAGCCTGGCAGATGTTTTACCCATAGCCCCTGTTGAGGCAGACCTTGTCCCAAAGGGAATTTAGGAGAGGCTGTGGCTCTTCCTTTGCAGGATGACAGTCACTGCAAACCACTTACCTGCACAGCATGCAAATATTTACTGTTAAATACGAGAGGTTTCAATATTTATAAGCTGCTCCCCCACCTTGGGCCAAGCACTCTATGTAGTGATGCAGCAATGCACGGCATTTCTCCAGGGAGAAGAGCATCCTTCCTTGTGCTCTCCGCTGTTGGCTCATACAAGTGTCCTCCGCTGCGCTTTCGCTCTTGATACTTGCAGTTTTATTTCTGTACAGATACCCCCATCCACGTGCAGAAGCAGTGGTTCAAAGAGACTTTCACTCACCTTTTTGCCATCAGTAATTCAGCAGAGGCGTCCGAGGCTGGCATTCACCTCGTGTCTGGGTAAGAGCAGCCCTCCGAGGTCACCTGATGTCTGTGCGCCACACGCAGCACCAGGCATGGCCCTTTTCCCTGCAGGACACCAGTAGCATCCCCGTGCAGGGTGGCAAACCTGCCACACTCCCCAAAATCTGCTGAGGGAGGACATATTTCAAGCAAAATTCATGCACAGGCATGCGGAGATGAACCACCCTCAGCTGGCTTGCCTGCCACAAATATCATTGTATAACGGGTGCTTTTCATACCACCAGTTACTTGCAGCAGGGCCGTCTGCATGTGATTGGGATTACAAAACCCTCCAGCTTTAGCATATCTGCATACGATCGCTGTATGCAAGGATGTTTCATGCTGCCCAACGTGTATATAGAAATTGGATTGTTGAGGCTGCTGAGGACAGACATTGCGTAACTTGTGAGCACCCAAAACCAGAGGGTGGCCCTGCATGAAGGTCCAGCCAGGGAGGCCACAGCTGATATGGGCACTGAGTTGTGGGGACTTTGTTCTTTTATGGTCCCTGGGAGACTGCAGTGTAAGGAACTGGAAAGAAATGTGCATTTAAAACCATGTGGGGAAAAGGTATTAGCTGGGGAACATCAGCAACCCAACGTGAAGAAAAAGCTGAAGGGAATTATTTTGCTGATGAGCCTTGGGAGAGGCGATGGGGTCTCAATAGAAGCCTCCCCACTGTCCAAAGCAGAGAGCCCTTCCCTAGGTTCTCTGCAGGCAGCCCCAGCATCATTCCTGCCCCTGGAGGAGTTTGTGTCTGAGCTGAGCGTGGTCACAGCAAGGCAAGACTGCATCAAATACACAGACTGTGTCAGAAATAGTCCCTGTCCCTCCATCCAGTGAGGACAGTTAGCCATTTGTGATCACACTCTTTTCTGCAGTTCTTGACATCTGGCAAATTTTATTCTCTCTCCACATTATTTATCCCAGCATCTAGCCCTCAAGCTCAGCTGTGACAGCTCCACTGCTTGCTTGCAGAGACATTACAGTTGCAGCCAGCAGCGCTTTCCCTTTGCTATTACCACGAGCGAGCTGCACTGATCCATGGGAACGAAGTCCTGAATTCTTGCTTTTCGGTTAAGGTTGCAGTGATGGGACACGGATGAGCAGTAACGAGTACATTTTGCTGCTTTTTACCTTTGTCCTTTTAGCTGGCAGGTCTTTAAGAGCACTCCTGAGGAAGAGCTTCCGTTCTGGTCTGATGTTGTCCTGGGATTTCGAACAATGTCCGAGGCCGAACTCCAGAAATTCCCACAACACAGATATGGTCAGGCCTTTACCACGCTGAAATGTGACTGCCCACCCTACCTGCTCTGGATGGAGAAAAGGTTGGTTTTGCGCCGACCAGGAGTATAGAGTCAAATCCAACCAAAGAGACTGTGGGAGGCGGGTTTGCGAATCCTAGATTTGAACACATTTGCCTCTTTTTCACTAGGGAAAATGCACCCAGGTGATTCTCAGAGGAAAGCACAAGGCATAAATACTCAATCAATCAAGGCCACATTTATGTAATGAGAACTTTCTACAAGTCTGGCTGTGCTATGGGGCTTTAATTTGGGAATAGCTCTGGGGCCAGTATTGCTATAACCACAGGGTTATGCCAGGCCAGACAAACTAGGAAAGCACGTGGGTGCTCCTCACTTGCCAGGCTTCCCAGATATATTCCTCCGCTCTTCAAGATACACCCAGCTTCTGAGAGAAGGAGAATATCTGGGAAAATGTCTAATTTTCCAGGACTTTGGATTTAAGAATGGGTTGGTCCAATTCATCTCAAATTTGGTTTATAATCTTGGTCACTTCTTAATCCCTTCCAGCACAAAAGCTCGGATAATATCACCTTGTAACAAACTTTCTGGGAAGATTTTCCTGTGCAAAGAGTGCACATTGCACTCAGGGAGTCACAGCTTTAGCCAGCAGCGCAGGCAAGGCAAGCTTTCCTCCAAATATATGAGCTGCAGGAGAGTCAGGAGGCAGATCTAAAAAGGATCTGACCCCTGAAGTCATTTAGCCCATTTAACACCCTTAAAAACGAGCAAACAGTCATCTGCACCTGAGGGAAAGTGATGAGCTGCAAGCTGATTTGAGGTTAAGTACTGAGCCATGTACCTCTGTCCTGGTACAAATTGCCAGCTAATCTTGGGTGTCTTTCATCTCAATGCAAATTGTGGAAAACTTTCTTAACCCGCCCCAGGGGGAGCACACTGGTGCTGCCACGGCCACGCGATGGCTGCACCGTCTCCTCCCAGCACACGCTCCGTCGTGTCTCGCTGCTCAACCCATGGGACATTTCCGCTGAAGTACAAGAAAACTGCTAAATCCATTTAGTGCCTGTCACGTGGTTTCTGCTCTCTCCTTATTCCTGTCACAGTCTTCTTATTTCTCAGAGGAGGTTGTCTAATAAGATGATCAAGCTTCTTTTCTTTCTCTCCTCTCTGGTGACCATAAAAGAGAGTATATTGAACATGTAACTAATTCTCAAAACCCTAGTGATCTGAGCAGTATTTATGGACTGTTATTTTCACAGCTGATGGGGAAAACTGTTCTTGTGCTCATTTTCCTGGTTCAAAAATAAGAACTTTTCCTGCTTTTTGTCTGAATTCAGGAGGTCTCAGCAGCTTTTAATGTTGCTGTATTTTGACTGGCTCAAAGTCGGAGTCCCAAACCCAAAGCTGTGAGATGCCCAGTGGTTTGTCCAGCCTGAGTTGTTGCATGGGACCTGCCTGGCTTTTCCCAGCCAGCATCATATCCTGCTGCACCCAAACACGGGTCCCGGAGCAGCAGCTGTGCCCTGGATCCTCAGCTTCTTCATTGTTGGGAACCAGAGCTATGTTCCTGCAGCAGGTCTCCATTTCCAAATAGTGGGAGTGGAAGCGAGTGCTTCTGGGTCCAATGGCTTTGGGAATGGGGTCTCTCTCCCCTCACACTTCTTCCCTGTCTCATTCCTGACAGACCCTGTAGCCTCCAGCACTTACCTCCAGGTCCAGGTCTCCTATGGCTCCTGTGCCACAAATGCTCGGCCTGCAGGGACATCTTCGAGATGCCAGGGTGTCTCACCTGGTGTGAGGTGACCAAATGTAGCACCTGAGATGGTCCCCTGGTGCCAAGGGAGTGAGTGGGGAATGAGTGCGAGTGTGTGCAATAGGCACAGCGAAAGGAGCGTACCATAGTGCTATCACTAACAGAATGAGAAGTAAGTTAACAAATAAAAATGATGTTTTCAGCTTGCTGGAGCTGCTAAGGTTTGCAATCATTACAGAAATTAATCAACGAGACCATGAGGATCTGTCTATCTATGTCTCTTGGGTCTTATGCCAGATCCTTTTCTATAATAGCTATCAATTTCCTTTATCTTTTCCTGCCGAAACAAACTAAAAAAATGTCTTTAATCAGACCAAATCAGTCAGATCACAAACAGAAGCCCCACACCACTTCCTTTGCTTTTTGTCCCATGTGTTGTTTGCTTTTGATCTGTATGCTAAAGACAACCTCACTTACTTGATGTGCGTAATAAATACGTGAGGGTTAAGGTGTTTCATTTCAGTTTTCCTCCAGGGTATTTTGTTTTGTTTTGTTTTCCAGGTTGAAAGCAAAGGGTGTCCAGATGTTTACCAGAAAAGTAACAAACTTATGGGAACTGCACAGCAAATACGACATCGTTGTCAACTGCACCGGCATCGGTGCCCACCAGCTTGTGGGGGACCAGGAGCTGTTCCCTGTCAGGGGTCAAGTACTCAAGGTTCATGCTCCTTGGGTGAAGAACTTTGTTCAGGACGGGGACGGCTTGACTTACATTTACCCGGGGATAAGCAGCGTAACCCTAGGGGGGACCAGGGAAAAGGAGATCTGGAGCCTCTCCCCTGATCCCAGCACTACCAAAGAAATCTTTGATAGATGCTGTTCCCTTGAGCCCTCGCTCCAGGCAGCTCAGGAGGTGAAGGTGCGGGTGGGCCTGAGGCCGTCCCGAGCGAGCGTGAGGCTGCAGAGAGAGGTTTGGAGCCAAGGAGGAGCCAAGCTCCTTGTGGTCCACAACTATGGGCACGGCTCGGGCGGCTTTTCGATGCACTGGGGCACAGCCAAAGAGGCTGCTCGGCTGGTAGGGGAGTGCATCGCTGCCCTGCAAGACTCCTCATCAAGGGCCAAACTTTGAACCTCAGAAGCTCTTTGCTGCTAGTGACAGGCTAATTGCATCCCCTAGCAGCATCTATAGCCCTCTGGATGGAAGGAGCCCAAGCTGACAGCTTTGACAGCTGACACCATTGCAGATGCTGGTGCCATCTCACCTGGCTTGTAGCTGGTGCTCCAGGAAGGTGTGATGGGTTGATCCAAGCATTAGCACAGCTTGTCTGCTTCCTCCATCTGCTATTGTTCCTGCCTCAGTGATTTCTCCTATTTTTGTGTTGAGGACGATAAGAGCAAATTGCTGAAGTATAATATAAATGACATAAATTTACCATTTGTTCATCTGCATCTAATTTGAATTGGATGAACTAGATTCAGATTCAGCAAAAACTAATTTTTTTTCCCTATTGCATTAAATCTAAGCAGATACTACCCACATTCCTGCCATCTTGTTAACAATTTTCCATAGAATTTACAGGGAAATGAAACCCCCCATAGCGCTGCATTGCAGTGCTCCAGGTTAGCTCTTACAAAACACATGTTTAGTCACTATCACATGCAGTGACCACACAAGCATGATTTTAAGAGCAGATTTATGGACTGATCACTGCATTCACTAATGTTGCACCCTAGGAGGAACCATGAAGTTTCTTAGAGAGGAAGTAGCCCTATAGTACGATCTCTCGTTTTATTGTTTCTCATGACAATTTGGAAATCTCTTGGGGGGGGGGGGGGGGGGGGGGGGGGG
>JAWLRI010000116.1:958907-986144 GCA_034781795.1 Crypturellus tataupa
GGCGGGAAGGTAGGGCGGCCCCGGCGGCGCGGGCGCGTCCGCGTGCAAGGGGGGCGAGCGAGCGAGAGAGCGAGCGCCCTGATGTCGCGACAGGACGGCCGGTTTGTCACGACAGTCGTGACCCCACCTTCCCACGCGGCAGGTGGCCGGCGCCCCGTGAGCCTCCGGGCCGGCTTCGGGTTTGCGACCTTGTGTGATGGCCCCCCATTTCGAGGCCCGGTGCCCCGAATCCAGCGGGGAGGGAAGGGCGGGCACCCCGAAGGTGAGCGGGGATGGGACCAGCGCTTTGTGCACAACAAAATAAAATAAAAGTTTGGAGGTTCCTTGGCAGGATGAAACCAAAGTTACTCGTGGAATGGCTGAGCCCTCTGCTGTCATGAAGGTGTATCTGAGTTTGGTCAGTTTTTAGGTTTTTGTCTTTGCATGCGTCCCCCTCAGTGGCTTGTTGCTTATTTAAAGATGAGGTGGGCAATGAACTCCATGGACAGCTTGAATTTTAAGGGAAGGCGTAATGCCTTTGTATAAGATCTGGCAATCTTTTTAAAGAAAACTTCTAGCAAACTTGTCACTCTCTTCTGTGGGGTGTCTTGGTAAGGCAAAAATAAGTGTGTTTTGGAGATGCTTTTGCTTAGTATGGGTTTCACGGTTGCACTAAAGTTTCTCTTGCTTTATTCCGTCTTCCACGGATAACAGTGATCAAAAATGAAGCTGTGGGTGACTTCCACTCATTTCCTGCAACGTTTAGAAGGAGAAATGAAATAATTCCCTACTTTCTTCACTGCTGTGGCAATACTGATGCTGTCACAGTTACGTTTTTCTTCCATGTTAATGTGGCCTCCTGATATGCTGTGGTGCCTGTACCATGTTGGAGCACCTGTATCTTGCAGTGGCAATTCTTATGATTTTTCCTGCCAATGTTAGAGGAAAATAAGGTAAAAGTGATGTGGCTACTGCCATTTTTTTTTGTTGTTGTTGTTGAAGATGGTGATTATGTCAGTTGAATAATTTTGCTCTTGTATTTGGTTTTATGATATTTATTTTCTTTTTTTTTTTCATCAGGAAGCATTCTTTAAGTCACTTAAAGGAGTTTTAGGATGACAGGGGGCCTCTTACCAGAGCTGCTTAACTTAATGGCCTGTGGTTTTTACCATTCGCCCTGCAGAGAGGCTCTAATACCCAGAGGCCGCCAGCCCCTGGCTGGCCGCCAGGTTTGCTGGCATGGAAAAGTCCATGCTGAGGAGAGGGTCGGAGACCCGTGCACAGGGGTCGTCTCTCTCTGCAGTTGTGCCACGCTGTACCACATTGGGACTGTTTTTTCCCCATGGGTTTTATTTGCTCAGTGTCTGTGGTATGTCCATAAACTGTTTTTTTTTTTTTTTTTTTTTTTTTTTTTTCCTCCCCTCTACAGCTGATGTTGCTGCTGCTGCTGGAATGCGCTGCAGTGCACGAGCCACTGGGACAGCAGCAATAAACAGCCAGGGTAAACTTTGCTGTGTTTCCTTAGTGCCCCGGCATTATAACTCTGCTTGCGCTTACATGACCGAGCTAAAGCACAGAACGGATGAACACTGTGTTTCCATAGGTCTAGCTGGGTGTCCTACTTTGTGACTACATTAAGGGAAAAAAAATCAGTAAAAACATACAGGGGAATTGATGACTGCTTTTCATCACTTCAAAGTTTCCTGAGCAGCAGTTCTGCTATTTGTTTATTTTCTGAGTAGAGCTGCAGTCAAACAAACAAGAGCACAAAAGGAGGAGAGGGGAGGGGGGAAAAAAAACGAAAAGGCACCCAAACAGACTGTAGGATGGGAAAGATGAAGATTTGTCCACAAATAGCCCTTGAATCTGTAGGGAAATTGATTGGGTCACAGGTCAGGGGCTACATCCTTGCCAGGGGAGAGAACGGTTGCAAGGCAGGTGGAAGGGTTTCGCTAAGATTTTAAGTCGCATCATCCCTTAGCACTTAAGATGCAGATGTGGCAAATGCTGATCTGGAAGCAGGGGAGAAAAAAAGTTACTGCAGGAACTGAAATATGTGATAAATCTGGGAAATCGCATGGCTACCAAAACAGCTCCCAGTGGAGTCTGCTAAAGAGCAGACACTGCTGCCCTTTCTCACAGGTAATAATCAAAATTTGGCATTCAGAGTGTTTAATAGTCGTCTCAGAATCACAGAATGGCTGAGGTTGGAAGGGACCTCTAGAGGTCATCTAGTCCAACCCCCCTGCTCCAGCAGGGACACCCAGAGCACGTGGCACAGGGTGGCATCCAGGCGGGTTTGGAAGATCTTTCTAGAGAAGGAGACTCCACGGCCTCTCTGGGCAGCCTGTTCCAGGGCTCTGGCACCCTCACAGGAAGGAAGTTCTTCCTCACGTGGAGGTGGAACTTCCTGTGTTTCAACTTACACCCATTACCCCTTGTCCTGCCACTGGCCACCATGGAGCAGAGTTTGGCCCCATCCTCTCTACATTCCTTCTTCAGGCATTTATACATATTGATCAGATCCCTTCTCAGTCTTCTCCTCTCCAGGCTACACAGGCCCAGCTCGCTTAGTCCTTCCTCATACGATAGATGCTCCAGTCTTTTCATCATCTTCGTCATTCTATGCTGGACCCTCTGATGGTTCTGTGAAATGTAGATTTTGATACACATACACCCTCTCACAGTATGTACTAGCAATATCTGCACCCATGCAGCACTGCACGCATGTGAGGCAAGATTGAAAATGTTATTGCAAGGTGCTAAAAATTCTTTTTGTGTTAGTAAAAAAAATTTTTGAAATAACATTCCCTTCTTATCATGGCGATTCTAAAGCTAGCTTATGATAGGCTTTCATGCCTAGAGATGGGCATGAGGGACTTTTTTCCAAGAGTGGTTAATAGGTTGGAGTTGGTTGACTTCTCTGCAGTTTGATTTGCATTTGGAGTGGGAGTGGGCAGTGGAATTTTTATGTCGTGCAGTATAGTCATGGTAGAAAAAAGATAGTGTCAGTTGGGGCAGATACTTTAGTTAGTGGACTTCACTTTCTGATGCTGGCAAGCTCTGTGATTGCGTCTCTCCCCAGAAGAGATTGTTTTGAGTTTCTGATTTCTTGTGAGGGTTAGTTGAGTTTTGCAGTCTAGGATTCCTGAAAGGCTTGTTTGATGTGAAGCCTCGGGTCACGGGAGTGTAGCCACAGGTGTGTTTTCTGAAAGTGTGCCTGCTGCAAGGCTGGAAGACAATTAGTAATACTGGCTCTAAAGAAGTTTGTTCTTGTGGCTGTCCAAGGGTGGGCAGTGAGGTGATGTCACAGTTTTGGGTTGGGCTGTAACTTTTTTTGCAGTTTCTGATCATCCCATTCCTGAGATGATCTTAGAACATTGCTTTAATTTTCAGAGAAGATGTTAGGAAAAATCTTATAATTTATAAGATTAGGTAAGCAGTGCCAAGGCTCTCTAGCAAAGCTATGAGCTTTGGCTGGACATACAAGGAAAGCCTAGATATCCTTAGTTGTGACTCCAGGCAGGAGGCAAGAGGAGATTGGGCCTCCTGTGATCCCTTCCTCCTCTGCGTTTATCTCCCCCACAATTAGTGAGGCAGCCTGGCAGCCAGAATATGCTTATCTGAACTGAAATGTAGCTTCAGCAGCCATCTAGTGTCAGTATAATAAAAAGAGGTAATGAGAGTCTTTAAGGGCTGTAAGTGGTCATTGCCCTAGTTTAACACCTCACTAGAGAGACCAAGATCTACCATAATTGCCCTGTGCTGATTTAGGAGCCCCCAGAGGAAGGAATGTTATTTGGCTTTTGTATTTTGCCAGCCCTCAGAGGGGTCTTACCGAATATAAACTGTCCCAAAGTCGATTAGCTTGTAAGATCATTGCAAGATAGCAGCTTGTGGGTTCGTGCTCTTAGTACCTGGGGAGCAGCTGAGAGCCCCTCGTTTTCCACACAGATATTGCAAGGCCAATAGTACAGACCGAGACAGGTTATTGTGTTTGGGAGAGAAAAAACAGCTTTTATTGACAGCTGTTTTCAACAGCAGGCAATCAAATCCGTGCAGCACGAGCCATCCCTATCTCGAAAGGGAGGAACCAGAAGATACTCCAGCACAATGACCCTTTTTCATGTAGCTAAGCAAGGAGGAGAGTGGCCCTTTCTGTATTTTAACTGCAAATGAAATGTCTTTAATAGCCCATAAAGAAGAGCTGGTAATGGAGTTTCTGACAGTGATGTCACTTGCAAGTTCATGCGGTAAGCAATCACTCAGAGAAACCTTGATTCTTGGACACTTTTTTTATTTTCTAAAATAGGTTCTTCCTTCGTAAATTTTTAAGAAGCAGCTGGGGAATATTATCTTCCGGAGAGGCATTATGGCTTTATGACATAAAATTTATATCCAGCAATGTAGATTTCTTTGAAATACCTACTCAAGGCCTTATTTCTATGTGTAAAGTTTGGAGAATAACTTTTCTAGACAACTGTGACAGAATTAGGAGAACCCCCCCAGTCTGGGAGCGAAGGAGCGGGTTTAGCTACCTGATGCTTTCTGAAGTTGTGGCCACGCAGAAGGGTTGTCCATGTGCTCGACTTCTCCACCGACCTACGCGACAGCGTAGGGGAGTGTTGTGACACCAGCACGATAGGGACTCCTGTCACTCATGGCACAGCTGGGATGCCAGGTCTTAACACATAGGTGCAAATATCTGTGTAAGCCATGGCTAATCCTTCATGGCATCTCTGGGAGCCCCTCTCCTGTCATTCGTTCTAATATTAACTTGGAATCGTATTTGTCTTGGACAGCCCTTTGGCTTTCCCTAGCTGTGTGAAGTGAATATGAGTCATTTAATCTATGCAAGTGGTTTTACAGCTAGATGTGCACTGTGATACTCTTTTGCATGATGAAATGTAGTCCAGAATTAGTGGAACAGTTTAAAAGGAAAAAAAAGATTCATTTAAATTTTTAGAATTGTGATATAACATGTATATCCTGGAATCTGTTAGGTTATTTCACTCATGCTGATATTTATATTAACATTTATGTTGATTTCTGTGTACAGAAGTGACAGACTGACATGCTGTCCTTTTTTAAGTAAATAAATTCCTAAGGGTAGTAGAAGCTCCAAGTATGCAAATGAATCAAAGCTGTCTGTAACAAAAGAATAAAAGCCATAATTTTGAATTGATTCTTATGGTAATATCTTGGTAAAATTTAAGTAGGTTATGACTGAAAACTTTCCAGATTCCTATTCAGTCCCAGATGGAAGAGTCTGCAACGTAAGTGAGCTGTGTGTTCCCTTGCCTGCCCTTTTTCTGTCCCATCTTGGGCAGTCTTCATTTCAGATGTGCCCTTGGGTACTGGGGCAGTCGAGAAGAGCCCTGGCTGTTATGGGCTGAGGATCTGCAGTGCCAGGGAATGGGTAATCGGGGTGGCTTCAGGCGACTTCTGGCGTCTTTTAGAGCATGAGTCCTGGACCTGGAGGGCTTACTGGCTCCCAGAGAACCTGACCTTTTGTTGTTGTTTTCTTTTTATATCCTCCCTGACACATTTATAGATGCATAATTATTTCCTTATGCCTTTAATGCATAATGATCAACAGACACAATTCCTGCAGCTGTTGCCACGTGTGCAGAAACCTGATTTCTCACCAAAGGTTTCCCATGTGTTTTGCAGTTCGGAGGACCAGGGCTCTGTGTGTTTGCTGAACCTCCATAGCATGGAAGTGTTTGGGGATGGAGTTTTACCACCCCCAAATCTGGGAGGCCCCTGTGAAGATTTCCCTTCCAGCTGCCCCTGTCTCCCATGTCCAGGGGACTCCTCTTGACGCTGGGAACATGGGAGTCGGAGGTCTTCTAAGTGAGACCTTGTCTCTTCGAGAAACAAGAGATTTTCAGGTCAAAATCTCTGTGCTTAAGCAAAAGCTCTGGTTTTATGTCTTTGTTGCAGCAGAAGGATTTAATTAACAGCTCACTAAGGAGAGCTACAGAAATTTGCTCTGGGTCCCACTTACTGGTTGACTTAGGGCATTGCTTTAGGACCTTCTGCTATAGGTTTTCTGGAAGCGGTAAAACCTGGGATAGTTTCCAGGAATGGCCTGATCTTGTGGCTCCCACAGACTAAGGGTCCTGAACTCTCTGCCCTTCATGGGTATGCAGAATCAAACTTTGGCCACCCTTAGAGCGTGTCAAGAGGTAGCCTGTAAAGAGACAGCGAGGCTAGTAATAACTCTTGGGGATACTGCTGCCATATGGAATGAACACCGGGACTGCCCAAATAAACTGACTGAATATAAAATACCTTACAGCAGTGTTGTGTCTCATTTAGAATTTGATTATTCCTCGGTACTTAGACTTTCAAAGAAAGGGAACTTTGTTTTTTGAATAGGGCTGGGCAGTGTTATCTTGTTATGCTTACCCTGACTTTCGAGGAAATTCAACAAGCAGCAGTGTTTCAGTTTGCTGCTGAGCTTGTATGTTCCTTCTTAATTACATGTTTTGATTAAGGGTTTGATCTTGAAGTTGCTAGTCATTATGGATGAGAATTCTGGCTATATCAGGAATTCAGGATCAAACCAATGGTGTATGGTCCTGTATTCTGCGTAATATTTATAACTAATGATAAAATGTTGGAAAATGTCACTACCCAAAGAAAATGGTGCAAATATGTCCAAGTGCATCTTCCACAGGCTTTACGATACTTATGTCCATACTTGCTTGTTTTGAACAAAAATTATTTAAAATTTGTGTGCTTTGAAACAAGCACACTTCCTGCTGTAAGAACTGGAAAATAAATGTGCAATCTTCTCTTTAAGATTCTAACCACTTGAAAAACAACTGTCCGTCCTTCAGTGGACAGGGTGGGGGGAATTGATTGCCACACACAGTTATCTTGTTTTTGGAAGACTTTCATATTGCTCTAGACTATGGGCAGCGCACTGTGAAATGTAAATACTCAAGTAAGTCACAGAGCCCTTTTGCTTACCCAGTGGTAAGGACGAATGTTAACTTTATGGAGATCTACTGCCAAATACTGCCCTGATGTTCTCCCGCTGTCCATGTTAGAGCAGCACCAGTATGGCCAGTTCTTGTGACTTGGGATGAGTCTTGCTACTCCTGATGCTTTGCTTACGACTGTGATGCTTCCATGTTTCTAGGAGGAAATTCAAGGATGAGCTGGTTGGCTCAGACTTACACAGATCTACTTATCTTCCATGGATCTAGAGGGGCAGGCGTGTCACTATGGTGAGATGGAGGGAGCGTTTTCCTGATGCTTTAACTTTGCATTGAGGCTAAAGGATCTAGTGATCACTTCCTTTCTGATATTTGTGCTCACGGGAAGCTGTGCAAGTGTGGAATGCCCTTTTTCATGCAAAGTCATTAAGGTTTGTTTTAAAGCATCTTTTTCAGCAACTCTTAGCCTCAGGCAGAGCCTGTGAAGTGAGAGACATCTGTATCTCTAAATCATGAATAGAGTGCTGGAATTTGCACAAAATAAACTGTGCGTATCTGACCAGCAGGTTATTTACTGATGAATTCTGTTTGTTGTATGCTGTGCTTTGAAAACTGCAGTGAACTCAGCCTAATCAAAAACAGATTCTTTTTTTTTTTTTTTTTTTTCCCTATTGTATGGGTTAGAATATCTCCTGTATTTTCTCAACCGAATAACTTCATTTAGTGCATTTAGGAGTTTTGGCTGCAACTGCCGTCTTGTTTCTGCCTAGGGAGAGCCTGGGTTTGACAAGCAGTGGCCAGCAGTTGCTGTTTCTGTTTCTTGCTGCTGTCTTCAAGT
Source organism: Crypturellus tataupa (assembly GCA_034781795.1). Taxonomy (NCBI): domain Eukaryota; kingdom Metazoa; phylum Chordata; class Aves; order Tinamiformes; family Tinamidae; genus Crypturellus; species Crypturellus tataupa. Next base: position 966,675 of record JAWLRI010000116.1, read on the forward strand.
GTTGGCAAAGGCGTGCAGGCACTGAACTGATTTAGCTGAGGCTTGCGCTGCTTAAGCAGTTCTGAAAACTTGGTGTCATAACTTGCACTCTGCTCCAGTTTTTATCTTCTTCCAATAGGAATCATCATCATTCTGCTTGTAGCATTCCAGATACTGCTGAAGTTGTGTGGCCTGATATATGATGTGTTTGACTGTAGCACAGGTATCCCAATTCACTGTTTTAAAATCTATGCGTCTGTTAGAGTAAAATCAATTCCTCTTTTAACAAACACACCTTTTTCCATGATGTTTCTGGGATTTCTAATTGCAGACTTATCAGACTCCCATGACCTTTAAAGGTCCACGAAGGAGTTTCTTGGTGCAGGGCAGCGGCCTCCTAACTTTGCCTGTAGTGCATCTATTTTCAGTTCCTCAGAAGTAGTGAAAGGTGGTAGTTCTGCTCTGTGAATAATAAACTAGGGGAAATGTTTTCCAAAACCATCAGGATCTGCAAAATAGTATTTTGGTAAGTGCTCTGGAGCACGTGGTTTTTGTGAGCCGTCACCTGCCTCCAGGCCCCTGTGCAGCAGTTACTGAAGCCTGGACCCACCGGGGTGTTCACAGACAGGGTATCTGCAACAACCAGTTAAGCCCAGCAAGCTGGTTCCCCAGTCTGCATTTCCTATTGAAATCAGCAGAGCATTAGTCACCTAAAATCCTCTGGCCCTGCCTTGTTAGTTTTGTAAAGGACTCTTCGCTTTTTCTGAAGCCATGACTTCATTCTGAAAACGGTATAAGTTGTGTCACTTGCAATGGGTGCCAAGAATCTCTTATTTTCCATGTATACTTTTTTGTATGAGACACTCGTTTGGAGAAAACACACAGCGTTAGAGGTTGAGAGAGCCTGAGTGCAGGTTTAGCCCATGTTTAATACACTAAGTGTGGGCGCATCACCACGTCTGCGCGCTCAGGTAACCTGGGCAAGGAGCTGTCTGTGGTCTGTCCTCAACATCACCTCCCCATGGGTGGCGGGGAGACCCATGTACGGCACCTGCAAAGGTGCAGGGCAGAGAATACGTTTGGCTCTATCTCACAGGGCTGAACGGGGTGTCAAAGCAAAAGGAGCAGAAATCATGCATGCGTGTTTGAACTGTTCCACTTTCCAAAAGTAAAGACTCTTGTTTGCAACTACCATGGAGTGGCCTGGAGTTTCTCCAATAAAACTTGAAATAAGACTTTTTTGTTTTTATTTCGGTGTAAAACTTCAAGTTTGAGAAGTGTTGCCTTTTTTTTCTTCTGCATCCGCTAACCTGAATTTTACCTGCAGTGCAAGCTGCACTCTTGGGAAGCCAATGCTGATAAACTGCTCTCAAGCAAAGCCCCCTGAGTGATGCTGCTACAGCCAGTTAATACAACTTGGAGCAGTCTTCTCTGGCCCTAAACAAATATTTGCTGCACTGAAGAATTTTGGAGGGAAGGACAGGAGAAGAGGCTGGAGCTGAGCTGAACTGAGTGCATCCTAATGGGTTCCCTCTCCAATAAAATTAATGTTTCCATGGGCAAGATTCAACCTGTTAGTGTTGTGCTACTCGGGAGAGCTTGATTGCATCTACTACACCACTTACTTGATGTGGCACATGACTCTTACTCTGCAGCCTATTGCTCTGCCATGAAATCTTATGATAATGCTGTGTTTTTATAGCCCAGTAGCAATTTTTGAGGCGGGATGCCCTATGAGATCTGTTTGTGCTGCTGCCTGAACCCCTGTGTGATGCTGGCACAATCTTTTTGGATATGCAGAGCAAGGGCACACGTAACAGCTGCTGCAGCATTGCTCCTCAGGAGAAAAACTAGTGTGCTTAAGAAAGCCAACCTGCATGTAATGAATAACAGAACTAGAAACAAAGAAAGGACTGGGAAAGGCCCCTGCTTTATGACTGACGCCTCTGCTTTGAGGTGGAGTTTGTGAGGCTTGTGCCAGGCATTGCTGTCTGAATGTAAAACATGAAGAATTATGCATGATGAATAATAAAGAAAGATGAAGGGCATTTGAGCATTAACTGAGGCTCACAACTGAAGGGTAGGCTCAGTCCTTGTTAAAACAAGGCGGGGGTATATTTTAGTGTGGCATGCATGAGAACTGGGTCTGGGATTCCTCCTCCTTTGTAGTAAATGCCTACGCTGTGGATACAGCTGAGCTAGTCCTCTAGGCTCCCCTTGCACTTAACGGAGGCAAAGGGACATTTCCAGGCGATGATTCATCTCACTTATTTTAGACATCTGTGCTGCAGTGAGATGAATCATGCCCTTTAAGAGGCTGCTTGGTTACTTGGCTCTGTCCTGCCAAGTGACTTAGCTTGTTGCCTTCATGGTCCTCCCTCGTGGCATGTTTGTCCCGGACTCTCCTTTGGCATTAGCCAGTTTGTCACCTCTGAGAGCGAGCTGGGTGGTTGACAAGGGGTAGTTTGCTGCAAGAACTACTCCAAGTGCCTGGTGTGAGTAAGAATATACCAGATTCGGCCACCTCCACCTTCTGAAATCCCCACATCTCACCCAAAAGCAAAGTTTGTTCAACTGGACCCTCCAAAAGAGATGAACTTAGGGGTATCCAGAGCAAATCCAGAACAGTTGGAAACAAGGATATGCATGTCACTTGTTTCTGTGGCTAGCAAATGTTTATAGCTATTCAGGGAGTTTATTACCACAGATGTTCTGCATTCATACTTTGTCCCTCCTCAAGTGTAAAAAATTATGGCTGTACAGTTTAGCCAGCAGATTTTATGTTTTTCCCCTTGATTAGGATGTCTGACTGTGAATTGATCCAGTCTTTAATTTGTTCTTTGGGAATGGTGGACATTTTAAGTAGGGCATGAGGATTTTGAAATTTTCGTTTCTAAACATGGCTAGTATTGTTCTGTGTTTTAAAGGGTTGCCAAAAATGAATGGTGATGCAAAGGAGGGAAAAAATAAATAAGAGAAAATTAAAACATGAAGAACTTACAAATTCCCTTTCAAACTGAAATAGGGGGGAAAAAAAGGCATTTTTGTCTTCAGAAGTAGCCAGAAAATAGACCATGAGTATGTCACCTACTTAGGACTAGAGTTTTATGGAAAGTCCTGGACCCTGTGGTCCAGGGAAAAGGCTCTAATGAAAAGGAGGAGGAAAAAAAAAAAAAAAGGAAAGAAAAAAAAAATCAAAATGGGTAATATCTTTCTATTAATGTTTTTGTGTTTTAGGTCTTCTTTTCCAGGCAGATTCCTTAATGATTTGGGCTGCTTGTACGGTTCAAGCTGTATATTTGTTTTGGAAAGAGTTTCATTATTTGCACTTCTCTGTCCAAGTTTATACTAGGAGAGGCAGAAACTTTGCAAACCTACAGTTTTATACTTGCTCTTTGATGAGCCTTTTGCATATGTTGCTTTCAAGTTAATATTATATTTTCAAATTTGTAGAAGGACAAATTATACCACGTTTGCTACAAATTATTAGGGGTTTATCAGGTGATTATCATATGATTATTACAGATGGCTGGTGAGGGAGAAAATCTAGAAATAAGTGGTCTCTAGGGGCCAGTCACTACAGATTACTGTCAGGCTGGTCTGAAGGAAAAATCAGTCCATATGTGTGAAATATCTGGAAAAAAAAATCAGACTTCAGATGAACCTTGGTTTTCTTAAGAAAAGAAGGGCATTGCTTTCAGATTTTCTTTGCTCCGTGCTTACCTCATCTACTAAAACTCTAGACTTCATTCTGGATTTTCTAACTTTCTTCTAGGGTTTCCTAGATCAGTGCTTGTTTTAAAGTGTTTCTGAAGAAAGATTGTATCTTACAAGCAGCTGCAAGTGAAGCAATGTAAATATTGGAGCATTAAGTTTCTCTAACAGGACGTTTTCAAGGGGACTTTCAGTGTTCCAGGTGTTGTCCTCTGTGTGTGTCATGGGATCAGGATACACCAGCGCTTGAGGACATGCACTCGTGGTGTCTCTGGCTGAGTCCTTAGAGTGAGGAGACAGTGGGGACAGAGGTGGCCCCAGATGCAGGAAGCCCAGGCTGTCTTTCTGGTTCTGCTTCTGCGTGATATTGGGGTGGTATTTCTGGGCTTTAGCTGTCTGGTGTGGCTCAAGTGGTTTAGGAACAGACCTCCCTCTCATTCATTTTTTATTATAATTTATTTTTTATTGTAATCTATTCATCAGTGAATATAAAAGGAACCTCCTTAGTAAGGAGCCAAGGGCAAACTGTGAAGTTTGGGAAGCTTTGCAAAAGTATTGCCCTGAATGAGGAGCTCGCGTCTGATCCCTGTTTGTAAGTAACATTTGCGTAGGCCTTCTGAATTCAAAGGACTACGTGAAAAGTTGATCTTACTGATAGATTTTGCAGGTTACCAGTGGGAAAGTAGTTTGTCACCTTTAAAATTTTAAGAACCTGAAAACAAGCTCCTGTAGCTCTCTGATCCTCTGCTCTTAGGGGGCAAAAAAAAAAAGTTCCTGGTTCATGCGATTAATGGACACATTAATTGTGACATCTGCTCCTTCTCCCTCCGCTCTGAGCGGTGCCACTGTGGCTGCCCTCTAGTCCCCTTGCTTAGGGAGGTACTGTGCCGGCGGGTGGATTTGATTCCCTGTGTTTGCTTGAAAATGCATTTTCAAGCGCACAATACCAGTTCAAGGCAAACTGCATCTGCCCTTGGTAGTCTTTCATAATCTTCGTTCTTCACCTTCACTTTTTCCTTCTGTCTTTCCTGCATTCCCATGTTACATCTGAGGATCCCTGCGTCTCGGCACTGCATCCTCTTCCCGAGCGGCGCTCGCTGCCTCCTCTCCTGGAGGCCTGGGGCCATCCTGGCTGTGGCCTGAGAGCCTCCCCTTTGGGCCTTGGCTCCATCTAGTCCCTAATTGATATTTTCTGTAGGTTTTCTGGAGCTTCTTAGTAAAATGAAGTCTCCCGGGAATCCCAAATGTTTTTGTTAATTTGGTAGTTTCTTTGAAGTTGAAATGGTCCTACAATAAATAATAATAGTAATAAAATGAAGATGTTCTGTATGGAAACATAGTGATTAAGGTGAATCTTGGTTTTACCTGCCCAGCCACAGAGATGAGTTATGACACCCAAAGGTCAGGAGAAACCAATCTTAAGTTAGTGCAACTTAACACTGTGCCTGTATTTTTAGCTACTTGAGGGCAAGCGATGACACATCCACGCTTCCCAACGCGACGAGAGCCGGCAGAACCGCGGGAGGGAAGGTAGCGCAGATGGGAGCGCAGAGCCCTGTTGCTCTGCCAGCACTTGTCTCCAAGACCTCTGCTGTCCCACTTTGTGTATGTGCGAAGCGCTGCTCAAAAACCTGGCAGGATCCCGAGGTTCCTTGCGATGGGCCTCACGGGCAGCACAGAAAGCACCCGCTAAGCTGCTTCCCTTGGTTAGAAAAATGAGGAGTTGGAGGGCTGAAGGCGGCCATGCTGCCGCTTCTTCAGGAAAACCAAGAACTGTGATACCAGGGTTTTGGTAAAGGAATGGAAGAAACCAAGAAGCTGTGTTTTAAAAAGGAAACAGACTGTTTGCCGAGGTTTCCTTTGGTGATTGATCACTGTTTACAACACAAGGTCATCTTGTCTTGTTTCGCTGGATACTCAAGCAAAGTTGTGCAACAGATATAAAATTATTTTATGTTTTCAGATCCCTGCTGGAGAATTTGGATATTCTGGTTTAGTTTTTCTTCATGGTGTTTACATAAACAAGCGCTTGCCTGGATGTCCTAGCATAATGCTGAGGGTCAGCATTTCTATTTCTTTTTCTGAATTAAGCACATCTGCTTTCAAAGTTGATCAAGATAAGTCACAGATGCAAAGATGCTCTTTCACTGTAATTCAGTCTCTATTCTGCAATGACTTTCATGTGTAGACAAGCCTTTAGAAAGCTTTGCTTAAAATGAAATGTCCTTGTTTTACTTTTATTTTAGCCCTTGCATTTTAAGTTTGTACTGAAAAATGAATGATATTCCTTTAACTGATTTCTCCCCACGTTCCACAGTCTATAAGGTGGCACATTGATCTACAGCCATGGGCAAGCCCAACTGCTTCCCTGAACTATGAGGCCTTGAGGTTCCTGAAGTACATAAGCACTTCTCAGGTAGGTTCTCCTTTCTAACTCTGTTTAGAAAATAATCTGCCTGCTTCCTCTCAGATAAGGAATTAACCTCGTGCCAAGCTGCCTTTGCAATTGCTTGGAATATGTTTTATTTCAAAAGTTACTCAACTCAGCAGTGATGGTCAGCATCGTTAGGGAGAGGCCGAATCTGGTAGCCCATCCGAGGTGAGGGGCTCTGCAGCTTCCTCCCGCCGTGTCCAGCTAGTAGTGAGCGTGTGTTCCCAGGAGACACACACACAAACACACGTACACCCCATGTATATACACAGCTGCCACATGGATAAACATGGACACAAACAGAGCCTCCTCCGCTTCCCCTCTCTGGCTGATCAGGAGGAAGGTCCATTAACGGGCAGTGTTGGTGGATCCCTCCTATAGCCGGTCTGCTCAGCAGCTGTCCCCTGGACACCCCTCTTCCCAGTTGCTGGCTCTTGGACATACGAATCCTACAGCCCCCCTCCTTCCCCCAGCACACAGAGTGAGAGCCTCCAGGAGCAGAGCTAGAAGCTTAATTCTATCTTGAATTAGGAGTCAGAAATTTAATAGGAAGGCAGGGTGGCTCTCCAAAAGGTGCTGTGGACAGTGTGACCCATTGACTCATCTTGATGGTTTTCACAGCTGCGCCAGGAGGCTTTTGGCTCTCCTGGAGTGGGGACAGGGCTCTATTTCTCTGGCGAGGCTTTTAGAGTTCCCTGCCTGGTGTTGTGTCTCCGTGCTCCTTTGCGTGGTGGTGCGGAGCCTCCAGGGGTTCGTGGCCTTCCTCTGAGGAGCCTGGCAGTAGCCTGGGCATGGTGCTGTTTGAGTTCCCTCTCTGTGCGGGCAGGCTACCTTTGCACCACATAACCTAACACATGTGAATGTAAAGATCAGAACACTGGTTAGAAAGAATGCATTATTTCCTTGCTTTCTATTTACAGAGGGGTTTGTGCCCTGACAAAAGCGCAGTGCAGCTGAAATTACAGGAATTGTTCCTCTCTCTCTCTCTCTCTCTCTCTCTCAGACACAGAAAAGTACTGTGTAGCGAAAGGACTGTGTGTGCTACCACTCAACCTCTCAGTAATAATGTGATAACCAGGTTCATTCTAGCTTAAAAAGGATGCATTTGAAGTTCACAGAAAAATGAGAAAAAGACATCAGTCCCAAGCCTGGGCAAGTTTTCCCAATAGTACTAAAAGAATTCTGATTTTCTGAGAACAAAAAAAAAAAGGTGGTGATGATCTGAAAAACTTGTATTTTCAAGTGATCTTTCAATGATATTACCTCCAAATCCACCTTACATTCACAGATGCTTCCATGGCACAAATATATGGAAATCAGGTTGTCCTGTCGTAGTATATATCCTAATATAGACACCACTTCTCCACAACAGTGCTTATACATATGTTTTGTGTAATGAATAGTGAAAAAGATGCAGGATGCCCTTACTTCTGACAAGGCAGGTACTTTTAAGTATTCAAGTTTATGAGCAAGCAAACCTTTAATAGATTTAACTATACTAAATTTTACAGAGAAAAAAAACAACGTGCCTTGGGTGTTTATGTCAGTGAAATGTCATTAACATAAATAATGAACAGCAACACTAACATAATGCTTTGTTGATGCAACACTTTTAAGGCTGACATGGAAGAGTCAGTTGAAGTACTTCTAAGAATATGCTGCTGTGCCGAAGGTATCATAACTGGGAGAGCAGCAAAGTGTTCACTTATCCCCAGGCTTGTGGCTACCCCCAGCTGAATGTTCAGAAATGTGAAAGTGGCATCTTGGTCTGCACTTTCTCCGACGCGGAGGAAAAGCAGAGGCTCTCTGACAGGATGAAAGAGAACTTGCAATGAGACGGGGATGTCGGCAGAGCTGCTCGTTTTCCAGCAGAGAAATTTAGACTGAGGTAGGGGCATAAAGCTGAAAACAGCCTTCATCTCAGCAACTTAATAAACAGTGGCAGGTTCTGCTAAACTCCACTAGTTGGGTCAAAACCTACAAGGACATCAATTAACAGAGAATTTATTGCTCCTGACGTACTAATCAGGAAGTTTCGTTCCCAAAGTAGCTGGCCCTGGGGACAGGCATAAGTTGGAGAAAAAAAAAAAAAAAAAACAACGCTGATAGGATCAAGCTATGACTGGTAGGAGTGTTAGAGGAAATGGGATCCTGCTCACATAGGTGAGCATGGGATCTCCTTTCCTGTGTGTGCTGAGCAAGTGGCAGCTAATTACTGTGGCTGGTTGGGTTCAGCAACACCCGTTGCATGGGTGGAAGAAGCAGATGCTGCCGCATCAGGCTTCCCTGAGGGGTGAGCCAAGGCTCTTTCAACACCAATGCCTAGTAATTGGAAGAAGTGTTGAAGTTTACTGTTACCTGCACAAGAGCAGCCCGGACGCTTACGCTCTGCATGGCACACAACAGATGGTAGTGATGCCAAAGGCAGAGTTCAGGTCTTCTGATTTATGGTTATGGTTTTAGGTTATGGTTTTAGTAGCAAGAGCTGGTAACAATGCTACAAATTCTGAGTGTTGTAATTGCTCAAAATTCCGTGAGTCAAGTAAGCAGTAGGATGGCAGAATTTTTTATTTTTCTGCAGAGAGTGTGTTTTTCTGTCTTAAAATTAGTGCTTGATATAGCAAAGCCATTTATTCCTTGGTAGTTATAGACAGAAGGGAAATAGGCAGTGGTGTGCAGTGCAAGTCATTGCTTAAAGCCTAGTGAATTCAGAGAGCAGCACGAAGAGATGCTGTATAAGCTGTTATGAATTTTTCCCTGGGAATTATGAGCTAAATAGGAGTAGGGAGATTGTGCAGCAGGCAGCTCTGTGATTGTAATGCCCCAGATAATGATCTTTCAGAGCTTAAGCCTCTTTAAAAATGAGTTTTATTTACTTATTACAAGGCATGTGAACAGTGTCTACCAAAGAAAAGGCTGGATTCTGGTTTTCATTCTCATCCCTTGTGCATAACTGTGCAGAAACAGAAATTTCTGGAAAAAAAAAGTGTTCAGAAAGATCAAAAGATCTATGCTTTTTAGTTTGACTAAAACAGAGACCTGAGCCTGAGAAGGAAGGTATGAGAATGGTCAGCTGAGGACTGGTATTTCACCTGTCTTTAGTTCTCTCCTCCTGTGTTCTGGCTTTCTGGCAGTGCCACCTCCTGACCTGGCAGTTTCTGGGGTGGCAGCTGGTTCTGGGTTCCAAGAGCAGCTTTTCCTCGCAAAGTCACTGTCGGGTGCCTATAATTCTCTGCAGTATTTGCTTTCTTGTTTGCAGCTTAGCAGCCCATGCCCTGCAGCTCTGGAATTTGATGTCCAGGTGTGCTTGGCTGGAAAAGCTGACTTGACCTTTTGGATGCTCTATTATGTAAAACACATCCAGTTTCCCAATGAATTCACCACTTTTTACTAGCTGCCTTCTTGTTCTTTGCTATCTGGCTCATGATATCTAAGCCAGCATTGAAACTCTTGCAGTGATTCCTCTGTTTAGTTAAGCACTTAATCCCTTTGTTATTGGATAGGGGATGTTTTTAAGTCATCATTAAATCTCTTTGGGAACTGAAATCTGAGGCACTTGAGGTGTAATATACAGTGTTGTGTATCAAAGAGGCGCTGTCTTTTAAATAAATGATGAATCATGAGATTTTATTTTGACATGATGCAGGATACAGAATCCGGTCCAAGATTTGCAAGGAAAAGAAATACATATTTATAATGAAATAGCTTGTTCTCAGGAAAATTGATTTCAAGGTATAGTACTAATGTTTAATTACTTGCTATTCAAACCGTGTTGCTGTCTAGGGGATTATATAAGCCTTAAATTTCACCAAGCAGAACACACAAACAAGGAGGGAAAAAATCAAATCTCCATAGTTGCAGATCTGTCAATCAGATTTTAATTAAACCAGTTAACATTTTTCTTCTTTCAACTCTATCCCCAGAAGGCAAATTAAAAACAAATTAAAGTAGTGACATTTTAAAATGAAACATCGTCTGATTTCAACAGATTTCATGCGAACACATGAACCTAAGCAGCCTGACAGGGCACTCTGAAATGGCAAAGAAGCCCTGGTCACTCTGCCTTGATGAGCGGTTCAGCCTCATTCATCGCATCAGGAGCAAGCAATGTCGCCTCTATTCACTTGGGTAAGTGCTCTCTCTAACATCAGCAAATCATTTCGGGATACATTTTGGCCTCAAAAAGCCTTATAAATGCAAAACAGACTGCAATAATGTTGTGTTTTAAAAATGTGGACTTTGCTAGGTGTGCTAAATATATATAGATGTGCTGCTGTAGGCTGTGTTTTTAGGCAAAAATCTTTCTCCATAAGGGTCTTCATTTTTCTTCATTTTTGTAGAATCAACATGAAAGCAAATTGCTTATTAGTGAGTGGTGGTTTTGGTAGAGGAAGATGGAAACTAATGAGATAAACTGAGGAGCATGCAGCATTTTCCCTGAGCAGAACTGTCTTGCATAATTGCTGGGTACTTCAGCAGCATTATTTATAAAGCTTCATTAGCAAAGTTGTACATCTCCGTCTGAGAGTGTATTTGCTAAGCCCTTCAGGGCTGACATATGCCAAAGTGATAATAAACGCAGTGTGCTTTTATTTTAGGGTGTTTATAGCATGTTTGGTGTTTGTAACACTTGAGATCTTTACTTTTCATGGAACATAATAGTTAACCAACAAGTGTAGCTGGTTTTCCTGCTGATAATGTACTCTGCATCTGGAGAGGACAAGGTTCAATATTCAGAGTTCATCAAACCACTGGCCTTTCACATTCTACAGCAGCGTATAGTTGTACTATGAGAATGATCTCTGAGGTCTGGACCTTATTTCACACAGATCACTAAACGACTGCCTCCTAATAAAACTTGATGCTTGTTTTCCTGGGAGCCAGCTTCAGGTTAGAGATACATTGAAAGCTTCCATCACCCCTGAACCAGTACAGTTTAATTCTGTGATTTTGCTTCTGCGGCTTCCGTGGCAAAGAGCTGTGCCTGGCTGTCATTGCTGTGTGCTTATCACTGAGAAATTAACATGAGCAGTTAACATAAGGAGGATTCAGAGCCCACCACAGCAAAGAGTATTTTCTGTTAACTTGAGTGGGTTTTGGATCGAGTGGTGTAAGAGACCACTGAGCTCTAAAGACTAAACTTCTCAGAGAGCCAGAGGCCCTCAGATACCGCTCGACTGTGGTGCTCAGTGGCAGAAAAACAATTGCCTTTTAGAGGTGACGTTGTATGAACCGGCACTTAGGTCCAGACTTTTGCTGCTCAGCTGTAGTTCTGGTTCATTGCTTGAGGCCCCTTCCAATAGTCAATGAAGAGAGGAAGGCACGTGCAGGTGGCAATTCGTGTAAGCTGAGTAACCTTCTGGAAGTATCTGTGGCTTCCTTTGGTTCCAGAGGGAGCACAGGATAATGTGGCTGCTGACTTCAGGTGTCTTGGTGAAGTACACAAATTTGATGGACCTTACCCTGCAAGGTACGTAATGATTAATATTAGACCCGCACTGCAGTGTTAATGTCCCTCTGTTCCTTTGATATGGGCCAGGCGTGGGCTGGAAAATGTACTTCTGTTGAAGAAGACACAACACAGAGCTTCTGTGAGCTGTGCTAGGGCAGATCTGGCACGCAGCTGATGAGCACAGAGATAACTTGCTTGTGCTTTTTGAACTGCTCTCAGCTGGTGAGTGTATACCAGTATACCACATCAGTGCTTTGTGTGTGCTGCTGGTTTTGGTACAGTACAAGGAGCCCAAATGCCAGATTTTCACTTCTTAACAGAGATTGAAATTGATGGGAAAGTCAATCATCATGCACACATGTGCAATAAATATCCAGGAATGCTGTGATGAAACAGCTGAAAAAAATGAAAAGAGATATTTGGGGTTAAGGAAGAGCAGCCTCTAAGTCTTTAGATTCCTTTTGCTGCCTTTGGAGCTCATTACTGCTTAATTCTTCTGTCAGACTAACTTCCTTTAGTTTATAGTGGGCAGAAAAGTAATTTTGTTCAGACTAAGACAAAAATCCCCTTTAAATGTTTCTGTTATCCTGTGCCCTTCATAAAGAGCAAAGGGAGAGCAGCTGCTTTCAGGGAGGAACATTCTCCATGGAGAGGACGGAGGGAGCACAAATGTGAAAGTTCAGCGTGAGTGCTACTGCGAATCCTGAATTAAATCCATGCATCATTAAAAATTGAGCAAGACCTGCTGCTTGTACTCTGCCTTTGTGAGGGCTGCAGAAGAGCTCGTAAGAGAACGAGAGTGAGCAGTGTCTAAAACCTCTGGAGGTTTTTTTAGATTAGTATTAGTTGCTTCCACTGCTGCAAGGCAGCAATGTTTTTGCTTGGGGGACAGGACTTCCCGGCATGACATGTACTTGCAATATGCAGTAGTGAGCTCTAGTTATTAGTGCTAAATCTGCTGAGATTAAACTAAGTCCGTAACAAACACAACAGCCAGGCACCTAATCTGGGATAATACAAATGAATAGGATTTCAGGAACTTAGCGCCTGGGGTTTGAAGTGTTCACTGCAAAACCTCCAGGAGGATGTAGGGTGCAGGCAGGGAAGGCTCCTTTCCGCCCAGCAGTGGAGCTCGGTCACCTTCCTTCGAGGAGGAAAGCAGGGCCGCCCCAGGAGAGAGCAGCTCCTCGGTGCGGGTGGCCGTGCCCCTCCGTTCAGCCCCGGGCGCATTGACGCGGTGCCCGCTGCGGCGCAGGCTCCAGCCCCGTGTTCGTTCCAAGCGGGGGGCTCTGTTTGCTGTGACCCGCGGCGAACCCTGTGAGCCGAGGAGAGACAAGGGACGCGGCCGCCCCATCTGCCCGGCCTGCCGGTGGCCTTGCGTGCGCGGCCGCCTGGCCGCAGCGCCCAGGAGCAGCGCCCCTTGGCTGCGGGTGTCTCTTCTGCCTCCAAAACTCACCTCTGTGCCCGCTGCCGGCGAGCGCGTGCTGCTCGACTGTGTGGCCAGCGTCGGCCGTCTTCTCTGCCGTGAAAATAGGTCAGCATCCTGCACATTGTGTATTTCGCTGTTACTGAGGACAGCCGCTGTTTTCCCCCACTGGTGGGGTAGGGCCTTTCTAGTCTTTTTTGACCTCAATATGCTTCTGCTAAGATCATAATCCTTTCAAAGCAGTTCAAAATCTTTCTCAGGAAATAAATGTATTCACGTTAGCACTTAGCATGGTCACGCGTGGGCCTGCTGTTTTTTTGAATGTTATTTTCTCTCATTAACACTTATTGTTGATTAACTCTGTCTTCCAGCATACATGTGAGCTGTAGGCCAGGGAGGCAGAAGATACACCAGCAACTTCCTTACCCTCAGTGATCTTTTTCTGTTTTGCACCACCATGAACTTCCCTTTGCAGACAGATCTGAGTACAAATCTGCTTGGAGGCAGCGAGAGTTTTGTTTGTGCCAAAAGCATCTGACCCTCCGGAACAAATCAGCTGGAGCTGCTAGGAGGGTATCGCACACACACGTATCCGCCAGTCACTGATCCGCTCATCACTCTCTAATGCCTTAATTGTCCCAAACAATCCACATTTTGTTCATTTTTAGCCAGCTTCTCATTCCGAAGGGATTACATTGCTCTTCATTCATCTGTGCCCCATCTATGGAAAGTCAAATGCAAGCAAGCGTTTCCATTCACTTCATTAACTTCTGAACTTCTTTCCTAATACGCACTGAGTGTATGAAAAGAAAACCTCTCTCTTTCTCCATCCTGTGCATCTTCATAGGCTGAAATCCTGTGAAATAAATTCATTCTCAAAAGCGCGTTGGTTTTGCATACCCTGTGTGCTTTTCCTTTCCCAAGATGCCTGAAGAGGGAAGTTGTTGAGTGGAAGCTTTCTCATAGGTGATACAATATAACACTGTCTTAATTTCAAAAATGTATGTTTATCCAAACATGTTTATCTACATTTTATCAGAATCAGTTTGCTTGAGTTTACCTATATGCCTTCATGGCAATCATTAGTACTGGTTTAATGCTATATCCTGGTGTAGCGTGGTTTCGAAAGTAGCCCAGTGTTCCTCCACTTTGCTTCCAAAACGAACATGTAGAATTGCCCCTTCTTACACACCCATGAGTCCCTGGGATACTCTGCTTTTACTAGTGCATTTTTTGCAGCTCCAGTAGTTATACTGTTTGTTTGTTTGTTTTATTTTGCAGACTAGGCAACGAGGACAACCAGTTTGAGGTGAACATGGCTAACAGCGGGTGTGAAGTGCATCGCTTCGATCCCAGCGTCAAGTCGGCGCACGTTCAGGAGGGACGGCACCTCTGGCATCACCGCCTCTCCATTGACTGGAGGGATCCTAATCCCGCTATTGCTGCTCATAAACTTCACAGCAACACAAAGAAGCTGGGCACAATATTGAATGAATTTGGGCATCAAAAGGTGAGGTTTCAGGTGTCACATTTCTAACTGCAAGATGAAGTGCTGGGAAGCTGCAGAACTTTCCTTCTTTGTGTTTTGGAGGCATAAGCACTTTACAAGGTTGTATCCAGACAGTGGTTTGTTCATCAGATATACCTGTAGTGTATCATCTTCTTCTAGGGGGTATCATCAGATGTACCTGTAGTGTATCATCTTCTTTCTGTCTTGTTTTTTTTTCCTGTGTGCTGAAAACAGACATATTGACTTTAGATCACTATTTCCTCCTTTACATTTTCCTTTCAACTAGCTAGCGACATTAACTCAACTAGCTGGTGATATTTTCATTTCTGGCGTTGGTCTGCTCATTGCCTGATGATGAGCGCTAAACTATTCATACAGTGTCGTTTATGAAGAGGGGGAAAAATGCAGCAATAATTAGACAAGAAGCGGTAACAGATGGGTTGTTTACATGTGCAAGGTCACTAATCCCCATTGCAGTCATCAATAACAAAAACATCCTGTTTTGAAATTGGCAGCAATCTTTTTTTGTTTTGTTTTTGGTTTAATTTGCCCAGTTCTTTTTAGGGAACTGTAAAAACATCAGAAATCTTCATGCCTTAAATAATTGTTGCCAAAACACATTTGAGGAAGTTTCTGACCCAGAGGCTTAGGTAGCTTTCAAGACAGTTTTTTTCCTTCAGAGGATCCTAGCATGAATTACAATGCTAATATACTTCACTGCCTGAAGCACACTCTGCATGTTGTTGTTTTTTAAGACCTAGGCAGTCTGAGCTAAGGAGAATTGCTTCTGTAGGATTTACAGAGCAAGCAGTGCAACGTCAGTTTGTTGTTATAAAAAGCAAGATGTGCTTTTCACTTCGTTTCTCGCTGTTCTTTAGTACTTCCTTTCGGTTCAACACTCCCAATTGAACCATTTTGAAGATAAAAGCAGAAAAAGAAGCTTTTTTCTACCACTTAGTCATACTGTAACTATTTTAGACTGTGCATTAGTGAAACATCTGGGGAGAGAGGGAAATGGCTTTCCTTCGACATCGGCCTTAGGACATTTGTTTTGATTTTAGAAAAATTAGTCACAGAGCAAATGAACAACAATCTGATCCCAAAAAAGCCCGTGGATCCCGTGATCCGGCAGCCCTCCTGAGAATAGTTGTTTGGTTGTTGGGGTACTGAGGGGTGATTGTAAGACCTTCTGTGACCTGGAGGATGGTACCTGTGAATTCTAAGCATGCAACTTTCCGGCTGAGAGTTAGGTTACGTGAAAGCACACAGCTGGAGAGCAGCCAAGGAACGCAATGCACGTGTAGCACATGGAATCGGGCTCTTCTGGGGTTGTGTGCGTGGTGCATAGGGGTTGTTTGAGTGTGTTCATGCATCGTGAACCCCACAGAGCCTCTTATTCTGCTAGCATTCAGGTAGATCAATTATGCAGAACTACTGCATGAATTGAACCAGGAGCTGAATTTCACCCTGTGAGAATAAAGCCATTACACACTTTGCAGTGTTCTGTCACTTCCTATTTGTGAAATATCCAAATGAATCGATTTTCCTTACATAGTTCTGTTTAGATTTTCTTTAATTGGAAGGCAGGCTGAGAAGTTGCGTGTTGCACAAAGACGCCGATAAACTCCAATTTGTGAGGAGAACATCAAAGTAAATACTGTGACATTCAGGTTTTCATTTTTCCACTGAATGAGTAAAATGTTCCCCTGACTGCGTAAATAAGTTAATGCAAAACATTTTCACAGACTATTTTCCAAAGCATTTTTTTCAATTAGAAATTTAAAACATTTTCTTCCTGTCATTTTTTTTTAATTTTAAAACTCCATCCCATCTACTCTCAAAGTTGTTCTCTTCTCATTTCAAGGCAGGAATTGCAAGCGACTTCATTTGAAGCTAATGTCTCATTTTCTCTTTGCTTTTATTCTTTAAGACTTGGGACTAAATCCAAGGCCCTCCAAGTGAGTGAGAATATTTCCACTGACATCAGAGACTTGGGATCAGGCTGGTGAAGAGAGGACAGGCGAGGCATCCCATAGTTGTTGCCACTGTAACCTTGAGAAGAAAATATGCAGTCTGGGGGTTTTGTACTCAGTGATATCTGACCAGACTTCATCTGTTTTTCTGCAGTCAGTACCTCCCTAGAAATGGGGATCCATCCTGATGTTATGACAAGAAACCCAAACTCTTTTTTTGGGTGTTAGAGTGGATTTGAGGAAACATTAAAAGTACATGATCTGTCCAATGGGCTACGTGACATAAATCCTCCATTTCTCTGAGGACTGTAAATAGGGCAGACAGAGGGATTAGCTTGCATTGTATTAGGATGACACTGAAAACAGAAGCCTGCAGCCCATATTTTGGGAAATTTCTAGAGTGAAATTTTACAAACACTGGAATAATCTCCAAAGGGTAGAATCAGAGTCCTGTTTTCTGGTACAAAAAAATCTAGTTTGAAAATTTACTGTTATGTATTGCAAGGAGAATAATGTTGTCCACAGGAAAGGATAAAGATGTCAAAATAGATCTGTGTCTTGTTTGTTTGTTTTTCTAATTCTGGCATAAGCAGTCACTGAATGTGTGCACTCTGTAATTCACTGCTGGTGGATAGTGGGGGAAAAAAAAGAGGAGGAAACCACTTGAATGCTCAAGATTTTCTTTCTCATCGCAGTGCAGCTTCATATTCTCCTACTGGCTTCTGGGGTAAGGGTGCTACAGTAGTGCTATTCCCTGTGGATTAGTGATAGCTGGGAACTTCCTTCATATGGGATCACAGGATAACACGAGTTGGCGAGGGGCCATGAGAGGTCTCTTGTCCAGGCTCCTGCTCAAAGCAAGGTCAGCAGTGAGGTCAGACGAGGTTGCTCAGGGCTTTGTCTGGCTCGATCTTAGAAATCCCCGAATTTTCTCCAAAATAGAGACTGCACAATCTCTTTGGGCAAATTATTACAGTGCTTGACTGTCTTCATTGTGGGAAAGAAAGATTCCTAATTTTCAGTCTGTACCTCTCCTTTCAGTGTATGCCTGCTCTCTCCTGTCCCACCATGTGACACTGAGGACCCTGGCCATGTCTCCTTGATAAATTCTTTGTAGGTCCTGGGGGCTGCTGTCCCCCCAAAGCCCTCTCTTCCCCAGACTGTACAAGCTCTCTTCTCCCAGCCTTTCCTCACCATCCTGGTGGCCCTCTGCTGAACACACCTCCATTTAACATTGCCTATGTTGTATTACGGAAACCGCACCTGGACGGAGTGTCTAATGTGCTCACACAAGTGTTCAGTATGAGCAGATAGTCACTTCTTTTGATCTGCAGGCAGTTTTTCAGCCTCGAGGCCCGCTGGGACACTGCAGCATGATCCCAGGACCTTTTCTGCAGAGCTACTCTCCATCCAGGCAGTCCCCAGGCCACATCATCACCGGGGGCTCTTCCTCCTCTGGTGCAGGACTATGCAAAAAAGGACTTTGTTCTTAAGTTTCTTTAGGTTCCTATGGGCACCTTCCTCCAGGCTCACCCCTGTGACACTCTGCTTGTGACTGGCCTGCACGGAATATGACCCATGTACCACCGAGCAGCTCGGATATGGGAATATTTGTGGGAGACAATGTCAGATACACATTCCCATGCTCTTCTAGCCTAGTCATGGGAAGCAGCTGGTTCCATCTCTGCGCAAGTGGACATCAGTCTGAACTGCAGTTGTTACAGCAGAGCTGATTCAGCTGCCTAAAGATGCCCTTTATCTAGTCCCAGTATAGATCTGCTTTGTGTGCAGTACGGATGTCCTCTTTGGAAGGTTGCGGTCTTCCATGCAGCCCAGATTTTAGCATGCAATAAAATACAAGGGAAAAATCTGTACTGAAATGTAAGCTCCCTCCCCAGGCTCCAGCATAACTCCTCTCTCCAAAAAGATGCAGCATTTAACCTGAAATTCAAACCTGGCTCCTACATGTACTCCAAAGCCTGTGCTACAAAGCAAAATTAAAAGCTTTTGACAGAGAGGCCCTGGGTGGCAGAGGCAAGAGAGAGTTCATTCTGTCTTGAGTGTGTATTCACAAATAAATCATGCATGTTACACATGCAAACTCTTGATTCAGTAGTTTTCCTCCTCAGGAGCTCTGTAGGTCAAACCCCTTGTGGTGCCATCAGTAAGTGCTGGGATTTGCACGCCTTGGTGATAAAGGACTGCTGTGTGGAACTGTGTAAGTGCTGAGGTGCTTTCTTAGAAAACTAATTAAACTGAAGAGGAGAATCTAAGAATGTAAAGTAGAATGAGCAGTTAACCAGCAAGTGCCAGTGGGCATGAGTTTGAGAGAATGGCAGAGTTACATTCCCCTTTACATAATCTTTCACAAATTGCCTTTTATTATTAAAAGACTTTTTATAATTAAAAAAAGTAAAGCAGTCTTTATGTCCTGATTTTGATTTGAAGGCTACAATTTACACTAGTCAGCTTGTGCTAGTCAGCTTCATTTTACAGAACAAGCTTAGATTTAAGTTTTAAAAGAGCAAAAGCCTCCTCCCTTTCACCTATTATTTAATACTCAGTAAACTTCAAAACATTGCACCCTGTAGCCACATTAATTAATAACCTTATCTCTTCCTGGGCAAGTAATTTATCACTTGCCTTCATCTCCTAAAGCAGATGCTATAAAGTCTATTTCATGCTATACTTTAGTCTTTTGAAAATCAGTGTGAAAGAGCAAAGATTAAAGAAAATTGACTTACCATTCTGATGTAAAGCAGCTCTGTAATAAATAATTACAAATTAAAATTCTGATAGAAAATGTATAAAACAGTAGTTCTATATGAAGATTTGATTAGCAAAACTGAAAAATCGGATCAGTTGCCTATTGGTCTCCATTGTGATGTTGGAGCCCAGGCTCAGGAGCCAGAATCATAGAATCATAGAATCATAGAATCATAGAATGCCTAAGGTTGGAAGGGACCTCTAGAGGTCATCTAGTCC
>JAWLRI010000116.1:986244-1008162 GCA_034781795.1 Crypturellus tataupa
CGGGTGCAACCCATCAGGGCCCATGGATTTGTGGGTATCAAGATTCCTCAGGAAATCTCTGACCCAATCTTCCTCTAGAAGCCCGATGTCTTTGGCCTTTGCTGCTGCGCCCCAAAAACAACCTGGTTCGTCTAGCGGCTGTGAGGCACAAAGTCAGGTCTGTGCTCTGTGCATTTGGTTTAATCTCAGCAGTGCCATATGAGACTGGATCTCATGGACCACTGCGCTGTACAAATCCATAAGTATGTGTTCCGAAACACTTGTCAAGACACAGTGTCTTGAAAGGGCTTTTTTTTTTTTCCTTCCTACTTTGTTTATTTGGGGCTTCTCCAGAATTTAAATTCTAGAAGGGAAGGAAAAGAAAAAAAAGACTTTTACCTGACAAAGAGACTTTTTCTTAAATATTAATATTTCAGATTGTCATCAAATGCAGTACTGCTGAGATTGGATAAAATTCCAGTTTTGGAGAATGCAATGAGAAACAAATTTCCTGGACCTACAAGAAGAAGCACTTGTTCCCTCAGAAGAGCCAAATGAAATTATTAGAACACTCAGGGAACTAATACCTGGTTCTCACTTTTCTAGCTCAGTTTCCTGGCAGAGGAATATTTCAGCAACTCAGACTCGATGTTTGGAGTCATTCTCTTGTTTAAGAAAGCGCCCTACAATCCATATTTACTGCAGGTTGGTGGCTGCAGAGAGTCACAGTCTGTCACCGCCGTGGACAGCGTGTGTGCCGGCTGTAGAGAAGTACAGCGTGTGTGTATTTGGGCACTTGTTTTGGTAGTGGGAAGACACTATCAGATGTGGCCTGAGCTGCACAGGTGACATGTGCTTGTGTGGGAGATGCAGAGTAACTGAGAAGGGGTGAGATGTGGAGGCAAACTTGGCTCACGTGCCTGATTCCCATGCTGATTTTCAGGCTGAAAGGGAGAGCGCCAGAGACAACATCAGGCGAGCAAGCTGGAAAATGTAAAGCCAATATTTTTTTAAGCTATCCCATTAAAGTGAAAACTCAGAAGCGCAGGAGAGCGTGTTACTCAACAATATGCGTCTGCCCCTAGCTCAGTAATTTGATTTATGAGCTCAGGCAGGGCTTACTGCCCATAACAAACAGTGAGTCCCTTTGAGGTGATGTTTGTAAACGCTGGGCCAAATTCGACCTCTGTGTAACACGAGTGATTCCTTTGGAGTTCCCCCAAGGCTGAAATCTGCGCGCTGATCGTTGCCGTGTGTGAGCTTTCCTCTCGCAGCAGTGCCCCTCAGCTAATGGGTTTTGCTGCTGCTGCTGAATGTTAAGTGGAAGTGCAGATGTTTTGGGTTGCAGTTAGAAATTGTACCTCTGTCAACATGTAATGGTTGCCCCTGAGTAAACTACAGGGTTTCTTTCATGGATATATACATATATATATATATATATAGTTTTTTGTTTGTTTTAGTGATGAAAATGAAATCTAGGGGGTAGTTGCACCACTTGTGCTTAGTCAGCTGAGGCTCTTGCAGCATCCAGTATTTTAATCGTAACTAGACCAAAGATTTTGGCTGCAAGAAGTGGACTTGATGGTCCCCTGGTTCTAGAAACTAGAACCTTTTTGACATTGATGTACTGCTGACCAACTTTCCTGCTGCCTGTGTCTTAGGCAGGAATTGCATCATGCATTTTTCTGCAAGGCTTTCTCTTGGTCCCTTTTGCCTTCTTTAAATTCCTCTCTCCTCCTTCACTGGGAGCAGTTCTCAAGATACTGTTAAGAATAGAGATACTATTAAGAATAGTGGTGTTACTAGGGAGCAACCTGAAGATGCTGCTTAGTATGCAAGTATAGGCATGCGGAGAAGACATTTTAATGATGACATTGACTGGGAGTAGTGCAATTTGTAGCCTTTTCTTTCTCTAGGAAAAGGGCTAATTCAGTGCCTGTATTGTAAAAAAAAAAATCACTATTGGGGAAAAAAAAAAAAAGAATATCAAAACATACTTATGTTTGATAAAAATGAGGAAAAATATTTTTTTCTCTTTTTACTTGTTATTAAGGAAACCTCTTCAGAGAAAAAAGAAAAGGTATTCAAAATCTTTTACCCCTCTAGCTTTACTAGCAGATTTCACAAGCTGCATTCAATTCCTGGCACGATTCAGTGCTCAAATAAAACATTCTACCACCTTTTCAATACCAGCACACCATGATTTCGATGTGAAATGTGTTGAGAGCAGTCACTACACTTGCTGCAGCACCACGAAGCCATCATGGGTACAGTGCTCCTGGAAAAAGCCACTTGCTCCCAGTCCCGGCCTCCCTCTGAAGCTGGGATTTAGCAGGAGTCTCGGGAATGCCTCTTTCCTCACACAGACAGGATGATACAAGATGGTACAAGATGCAGGGCACCTACTGGGTTCAGATCTGTGTGCATGCTCCCCAGTTAGCCTGTTTTGCTCCATTAACGCTGACTTAAGTGCAGTAACGTGAGCAGGTATAGTTCTAATTTAGCCAAGGTATTGGATATCTTCTCAGAATGGTTGTCCATAACATTATATTAACTTTGTAAGAATGAAGAGCTTCCCTTTCTATAGGGAAGTGCTTCTTTCTCCACCACTTGTATTTCTCACAGTTTATAGGAACTAATTGACATTTGCAAGGTCTTAAGAGAAATTTCCCTTTCAGAGTATTTAGAAGCTCTTTTTAAAAAAGGTAGATGTTTGTTATTTTTTTCACATTTGTCTGCGGTAGAAGTCAACAATGAGCTTGTTTCCTCTTCTCTATAGCTTCTTTTCATTAGGATTGGACATTTCTTGTCTGATTACTTTCATCTTAGCATCTGCATTCTTTCTGCTGTCATTTTTGTTCCTGATGGCAATTTAAGGAATCCCTTCTGCTCTCAAAAATCTGAAAGACAGAGCTCATAGCCACAGAAACTCTCCTTTTCACCTTCCTTTTGCCCATCCAAGATGAAATCTGAGATTCTTGCAAGCAGTGGTGGGCTCTTCAGGATGCTCCTTGTTCTGCTCCACGTGTCTCCAGGAACGAGCTGCCTTCTGCCTGCCCTTGCTGCGAGCAGAGCAGGAGCGGGCAGACACACAGTGACTGTGGGAGCAGAAGAGGAGCGGGTTGGCACCTTGCACCAGAAGTGGAGGGAAACTAATCCCATGAAGGCTTCAGTCTTGAAGGACTTTGGCGCTGTGGCTAGTGCAGATGAGAACCAGGTCCTCTGTCAGGTTTATTTGGCACTACCCTGTTATATATGATAGTGTTCTATAACAGAAGTTGTTCTGGGTGTGCTGAACATTTTCTGCAGATGGGACTTTGAGCCCTCTCTTCAGTTGCTTATATTTTGCAGCCACCTATGAGCACTATATTAATAAAGGACAGCAGAGGGTCTTGCAACTGAAAGGCTGGGTATTACATACTACCATTTTACAGCAGTCTGAGCCCTTTCTCCTCCTTTTTTTTAGGATAAATTACTGCCCAACTATTTGCTTTCTATTGAAACCCTCCCATGCTGACTGCTTTTGTCTCAGCCTGTCACCGCATTTCTAACACGTTTGTCTGCTGCTGGCTTTCACCTCCAGTAAGAAACAGATAACATTACATTTTGTTAGCACAGAGCCGGGTTTTTCTGCCCGTGCTTAATGCTAGAGTAGCATAAACAAACTACAAGTGTTTGTTCCTCTTTAATGAAGGGGCTTGCGGGTCCAGTGTACAGCATTTATTCTTTTGAGTAAACATCCGTTCCCACAGGCATCCAGCAGAGTCTGGCAGAAAACATCAAAAGAAGAGAAATGAAAGGATTTTCCCCCTTTACGGAGACAAGTGGCGGGAACATTCTCCCGTGAGATGAGATGGCTGAGTGCGCGCTTTGCAAAAGGGCTTGTGTGCTCAGCCGGGCTGCACACAGAGCTATTGCTGTTCCAGGCTGGTGGTTGGGGTTTGTTTTTGTTTTTTTTTTCCTGCTTGTGGAAGAATTACAATTTTTCAAAAGTCTGTGTGTGCCGCACTGTGTTTGGTGGGTGAAGCTCTTGCTGATGACTAGGCTGATAAATGATTAAGACCTGAGCTGCTAGTGCTCCCTTGTGAGAGCTCTCCCGCATCAGCAAGGCAGCCGTCACGCTGAGGCACCCGAGGAGGTGATGCTGTTTTCATCTTCCGTACAACAGAAGAGCTGGCCAAACTGAGAAACCTGCTCTCCTCGGAGAGCACCATGCTAATGGGAGCGGGGACACTGGGTTTCTGAGCAGGTGCCCGCACTTGTGGACTCCTGGCACTGGTGAGTGCTGCTGCTTGAGGTGAGTGGCATGTTGGCTACTCTGGAGGCTGCTCTCAGGTTAAGGAGACTGGGGTCCAAGACCCAAATGGTCAGGATTTTGGGGAGGAGCAGGGCTAACCCAGGTTGTGGCCCTCACCACTCTCTGCTTATAGTGACTGCCTGCTCCATGTTAAGGGTTTGTAGATCCTGCTCTCTGAGTGACTCTATGTGAACCTTGGTCTTCCTAAGTAGCCAGGCTAAGCAAGATGTTAAGCAGAGTAGCTCAAGCTTTAAGGTCATTATAGCTTAATGCTAGCTGAACCCAGCAAACCTACCCAAAAATCAATTCAGGTTTGGGATGTGTGTGATTTATGTCCAGGATGTGATTAGCAAGAGCTGCGTTCTGGTTTGGTGCCCAGTGTGAGCTAAGGTGAGAGTGTGCCAAGAGCTGCCTCACGGTGAAGAAAAACGTACATGATGACAGGAAAGCAACAGGTGAAATGCCGCAGCTTCCTGACCAAAGGCAGACAAGGATAAAAAATTGAAGGCCAAGCTACAGAAACTAGCATTACGGTTTTCATACTTCAAAATGTGCCTGTGCTGACACTTTAGGAGCTGATAATCACAAGTGACATGTTTGTTCTAGTTATTCTGAAGACCAGCATGGAGAGGCGGTGCAAATGTACGTGGCAAGGAAGGAGGTGATTTAAGAGAAGTGTTACTCTTCTGGAGTGGGGTGAGAGCCACAGGCTGGATACCACTGTTTGGGGTGACCGGTGATCCTCCTGATTTCAGTATCTAGATGGCTCTGACCATGACCACAGCAGTCCCCATCTCCCCAGTGGATGACTCAGAGAGAGCTGAGGTGCTTCCCAGTCCCATGGATTACAGGGACTGTGGGCAGAGAGGCTTTTGCAAGCCCTTGGGAGCACAGTTTGCTGCTAGGCTACGTGCTGTCCTGTCTGCCAGTGATTACAGCCTCAGCACAGAATGAAAGATGACCCGAAATCCAAGTGGTTGCCTGCTGACAAGGAGGGACGGGGGCTGCATTTTGAAAGAAAGGGCCAGGGAAGAAAGGGAGAGGAGTATCATGCTGAAAGATTGCAAAACCACTCAAGAGCCAGCTTATTATTTGCAAACTTGTTTGCTACCACAATATGAAATAAACAATTTTTTTCCAAAGTTTTATCTGGTGAAAAATGTACTTAGTGGAGTGGGGAAAAGAAGAACAGCCAGGTCAAAAGGCAGAGTTCATTTTGCTCTGCAGCTGATGGCAATAGAGCAGCTCAGTGTCACGGAAGCAGAGCAGAGATTTGATGTCTTGCAGCCGGTTTTCTGATAAAATCCGCAGTCCAGCCCTAGGCTTCCGAAGGACCCCGTGATTCTGAGCTCTCCTTCTCTGCTTTGAAGCCGTGACCAGATCTCGTGTTGCTGCTCAGCGAGGAGGGGAGGGCTGCTGCCGCCTGACCTGCCACCCGGCTGCCATTTCTGCCTTTCCTGGCCTCCGCTTCCACACGCGGCCGCGCTCACGCTGGAAGTAATTCAGCTAAATTGCTTCCTCCAGCTCCACACTCTCAATTGACTCGACTCCGCGGGGAGCTCTAAATGGGGCCCGCAGGGCGCTGCATAGCCTGAAAAATCCCCGTTAACCCTGGTTTGGCAGAAACCATCAAGGCAAACACAGCTCCACTCCCTGCTGGAGTAAATGACGCCCAGTTGTAACAAGCCATGACCCCAAAAAGAAGAAATGAGCACCCATGCATTACGTGGTCACCTTCACTGACTAAACCCTCTTCTTTTTCGGCTGTTTTGTGTGTTGTGCACGCGGGGAGGGCTGCTTGTTTCTGTTGTGCAGCCGGTGCTGCTGGTGCTGCAGTAACTTTTCAAGGGAGCTAAGTGCTGAGAAAACAAACAATCTGCCGTTTTGACTTTTCTGTGATAACCTGGTTAATTCAGATTGCTGAGTTTTGGCAGTCAGGTCAGGTTTTCTTTTTTTCTTGGAACAGAAAGAGAAGAAATATTTTGTCATCACTTGTATAATTCATAATTTGATGTATCCCTATAAGAGCTTTAATGGTTATTTACATTGCATTATAAACCACACGGCTAATGAGAGGATAGATAAAGTGTATTTCCTGACCCTGAAATTTGTCATCTGCCACTGGCACTGTTTTACTAGGAGAAGGCTGTTGTTTCTTTCCCAGCATTTAATTCTTTTCACTTCTTTCTAGCACTTAACTCAGCTATGCCAGGTAGTTTCAAAAAGGCAGGTTCTTGGCATCCTTAGGGACTGTCCTGATCCGTGAGAGCTGCCCCTTGTCCCCAGTGAATGAGGCTTCCTCTCGCCTGGGTGATCCTGGGCGCAGGGCCGCTCTGCCCAGGAGCTGTGTGATCCCCATGGGGTTGTCTGCTGCGGGCAGCCCTGCGTAAGGAAGAGCGAGCTCAGAGGAGAACACAGTCTGTTTCCCGAGGTGTTTGAGGCAGAGCTGGAGGTATCTTTATGCTGTTTCGTAGCCTTTACTGCCGATGGGCTTTTCTTAATTACGATCGTCTGAAAGTCCCTGTGGTCTTTCTTTACTTTGCTTTGTTATCTGTAGCTTTCTCATTTTCTTTAGCAAGACAATGTGTGACAGCTTGGGCGCTAGCTCTGTAGCTGATTCCTCAGTGGAAATAACATGAAACAAGAGATTACGGCATGGAACAGGGAACAGGCCTCTGCCCAGCTGCAGAGCTGAAGCAGCTACAGGCATCACCGTGTGGCACCACTGACTGGGAGAGGGGGAGAGAGCTCATTCCTGTAGGGTCTGATATCTGCCTTTGGCTGATGAAAGTGGAAAGGGAGGAAGAGCAGGGGCAAAGGGGCCTTGAACCTGAAAACTGCTACCCTAACAGTCTCCTTTTGGCAGTGGATGCAAGTGGCGACTTCCATGCCGGCTCTGGAGGCTTTGCTACTTCCGTGTTGCCCTTTGGGAATGACTGCCTGGGATTTTATTCCCTATCCACACTAGCAAATGGAAATTTGTTCTGGGGTCAAAGGCCGTAAGCCTAAAATTCAAACGTTCACGGCCAGGCTACCGCATGCTGAGGACAGCATCCTGAGGCAGAAGGCATTCAATATTTCCTCCGCTGTGTTACATGACTGTTCCCTATGAGATCTCTTCCTTTCTTTAATGCTCTTCGGCTTGCTCCTGGGTGGCTCCTGTCCGATACGCCCAAGGAGTTTCGGTTAGAAAATGCCCCAAAAGCCTCTTTTATCTCAGAAATGCCACTTGGGGAAGGTGTCAGGAGCCAGGCTTAGTCTCTCAGTGCTCAGAACGAGTGGGCTCTCAGCTGCCATCTTTTACCTTAAGGCATCGTAGATGTTTGTACACATTGACTCTCAGCAGCTGAGGCCAGCTGTGTTCCACGTGAATTAGAGCTCAGAATTTACAGATTTTTCTACTGATCCTCTCCCTGGCACTTTGAATCAAAGCATCTGAAAGGTGGTTACATTTCTTATCAGTCAGGGTAAATAGTCCACCAAGAAGCCTAATCTTCACAAAGCTCACATCCAGCGTTAGTGGGATGTTTGCTCGTCACTCAGGTACTCTGACAGAAACTGTTCCACCCTTTACCTTATCCATGGCATAAAAGGGATAGTCTGGGATGAGATGGCCACTTTACCTTGAAGGCAGTCACAGATGTTCATTCTTGGAGATGGGAGCCTTCCCCTTGGTCTCCAAACAATTCAGAACACAAAAAAAGACGGAGAGCAGCCGATCTGGGTATTCAGCAGACCCATGCTAGCAGGGAAGAAGGAATTGTGGCAACTTAAGATTAGTTAACAGACCCTTTTCAGATCAGTTTACAACCCAGCATGCAAAGACTACCTGCTATTCAGCCAGTGCAGCTTTGAGGCTGTTAAGAACATGAGGGAAAAAACAAACAAACCCGGAGGATGATATGTGGACCATCACATGAGAAAGAGACCTTATAAAGCAAAATTGATGGGAAAACGAGCACAAAAATGAGGAGCATTTCTTCCTGCTCCCCTGCTGGGTCTTTTGAATATTTTGTTTCTCCTTTCAAAGTTACAAAAATCTCACAAAGATAAAAAATCTATAGTTACTGAAGCCCATTGGCAGAGTCCAGTGATAATTGTACCTAGGTCGAATCAAAACTACCCACACAACTCTATGAAGCTGTGAGTTGCTATCTGAAAAAATAATCTGTTTAAATGTAAGAATGAGCTCAATGATGAAGCATTTTTCATCTGAGGTTTCCTGAGCCCCATCATTTACATTTAGCCTGTTCTTGAACCCAGCGGCCACTCTTGCACTGACCCACCTACGGAGAGACTGACAGGCTCTTTGTGGCGGCCTCAAGTTAGGAAATGCCAGAGCTGAGGTTGTCTGCGCAACCTCCATCTCCCCTCCCCGTGTAAATGTGTTACAGTACGTGCTTTAATTCCATAATCCCCCAGTCATTTTCCACTGGCCCCGTGCCTGCCTCGGTGCGGAGGAGGCACAAAGCTGCCTTAATGAGCAGATACGGAGCCGCTCGGCTTGTTGTTATGCAGTGTGTGAACGTGGACCTTGTTCAAGCCCCACTCTCCAAGACCTACTCTAAAAAGACAGTGTTTCAGTTCCTCCTCAGCTGTTTTACAGCTTGTTCCACTCAAGTGTCACGGCCCTTCACAGTCATAACCCATGCACCTTGCAGAGGGTACTTAATCGTCGTAGTAAGTGTGCTAGGCCGAGCTCTCCCAATAGCGAGTTCCCTAGAGGAACTGCAAACTCTGCTGGGGAGGGTCCATCGCGTGGGATAGACCTGATTATGGTTTAGGCTGCCAACTGTGACTATTTTTAGATTTGCAAGGCTGCCATGTAATGAGACCAAGTTCTGGCTTCCTGTGCTTTGGTAGTCTCCCAAAAAACACCAACTGTGGCCTTCCGCAAACCCTGGTGCTCTATAGCATTGGGTGTATCTGCTGTAGCTGTGTCACTGTGCCTTCGAGCTCCAGCACTTCAGCGCCTGCCTGAAGCAGAGTACTCGGCTCACTGAAGATACTTCATCAAATATAACAGGGCCTGCTGGCTGATGTCACCGCTGCCTGCTGATATGCTGCAATATTTCAGTGGGTTTTTAGGGTTTTGTTTATTTATTTATTTTTACTGTTCATGGTTCTAAATAAAGACTTCAGTTTTCACCTCAAGTGCATGAGCAGATGGGCAAGAGCAGCAGCTCAAGAAAACCCATCATCTCATGGGATTTTCCCCAGAACTGCTCTAGGATACCAGTGCCCTTGAATCCTGCAGTGTGTGTGCTTACATACTGGGTATCGTGTTCCACCAGGTGTGAAATTTTGATGAAATGCTCTTTTTTTTTTTTAGTTAAAGATACAACATCCCTCCCCTGAGCTAATGCCAAGATGAAGGCAACCTTCAGTTGCCTTTGGCCGTGGGTTGGTTTTATGAATACCTTTCTGCGGAAGTGAACAACACCTAAAACAGGCTAAAATTAAAATAAGGTCATTGTTTATTACCTGTGGTTTTCCCTCAAACACCTTCATGCCCTCTTCCCTAATATCCCGTAACCTATGGAGGAGGTGCCCATAAAACTCCACATTTTTCCTTCTTGGGCTCCCTCCTCTGAGCTCCGTGTGAGCTGTGATGCCTGTGGATGCCTCAGGCAGTAGCTTGGCGGTGGTGAGGGGCGACTCGTGCTGCTTCCAGTGCCCATTTCCCCTCTTGGGCACAGATGGGACCTCCTGTCAGGCCGCCCTGGAGGGTCCCGGCCTGGGAACCTGCTCTTGTGTGTGGATGGAGCACCTGGCATGTGAGGATCTGCTCCGCTGCAGCCCAAGCCATCACTTTGCACCAGGGGTTTGTGCTATCCAAGGATTTTGCGATGGAAAATTAAGGAACAATAACGCGTCTGTGTCTCTGTTTAGTCAGGTGTATTTGTTTATTTGTTTTCTGCATATCTTTGATGCCACTAAATTTGTGACTTGACTTTAACTCACGTTGCTTGCAGGATCAGAAACTGCAGTGTTCAAAGCATTTCAGCCCAAATGCTAGAGGCCAGAGGAGAAGGGCAGTAAACAGGCCGGGGTGAAGCTTCACATACTGTCTGTGCCAGCCTTAGCATCTTCTGGGAGTTTTCTTCTTACTATCTTTTAAGCAGAAGCAACTGTACATAAGAACAATTATGTATATGATACTATGGAAAAGTCTAGTCTCGGATGTTACCGATAGCAATCGCAAAGCCCATCGTTTTCACACAGTAATTATGTCTTTGTTACAGATTGATGTCCTCAAGGCAGATGTGGAGAGCGCGGAGTGGAAAATTTTGGAAAACCTTATTCTGGAAGACGTCATTGGGCAGATAGGACAGCTGGTCGTTGAGGTGCACATCCACTGGCCTGGCTTTGAAGTCAGTGGCAACGACAGCGCTGTGGTGCGGTACTGGTACAGTCTGCTCCGAGAACTGGAGCTGCAGGACTTCAGGCTTTTCCATACCTACAAAGACTTATCAAAGCCACAGATGTTTCTGAAGAAGGAGGCCTTCAATGCCAGTAGCAGTTACACGCTGAGCTGGGTAAATACCAGATGGAAATAGCAGAAAGGATTTTTATGGGGTGTAGCTGTACGCCATCAGGTCCGGCAACATCGCTGAAGAGCACTTCAGAGTCACTGGCTAAAGTGGCTAAATATGCAGAGATTGTGAGCAAAATGGACTAGCTTTTACTCTTAAGCGTTCTCAAAGGAGCAGGCATTGGGAGAAGACACATCTTGCAAATCTTCTGTATAGCAATACAAGTGTCAGCGTGAAGGCGTTCTAAGAGCATGGGGCATTCTGCAAAGGTTTATGTGAGGCTCTCAAGCAAGCCCTGTGCCTCATGTTGACTCGCATCTCCCCTGAGCAGAGATGCCCCTGCTCTGCCCCAAGAGTTCTGCCCTGCAACCCAAGCGTGCGCTAGGGTGGCACATGCTGGCGTCTGGTTTTAAAAATGCTCAGGAATAAGCTCCTTTTTTCGAGAATGGTAAAGAGTGACATTTCTGTAAAGTGATCGTGCTTTGACTTGCACTTTCTTTCCTTTGACCCTGTTTCCTTACAAAGAAAGAACAAAATTCCTTTCTTGCTTTGTAAGAACAAATCTTGCGCAAGAAGATTGCAACCCTTGAACTTGCTGGCAAATTTCAGATGAATTTGGCGGCGGTAGAAATCACCACCAGTCTGAAGTCCTGCATATTTCATTAAGCTGTTCAGCTGAGCAGCCTCCAAGCGATCCGACCTGAGGCCGTGAGGGCGCTGCCGAGGTGGGGACACTGCCATCGGAGCAAGCCCTCCCCAGCCACCAGAGGACAGGGCTTCCCTCGTGCGCCTGCTCGTGGAGCTGCTCGTTTGAAACCACTCTCGCTGTGGCCGCAGCAAGTGGTTCTTCTGCTAGAGAAGTGGTTACATAAAGGAGCCAGAAAGCTGGGCTCATCCGTGAGGCCGGTTTGAGGTGCAGTTGGGTGCTTTGCAGTGTGCCTCTTCCAGGGCTGCCTCTGGATGCCTGCGAGCTCCTCACCACAGAACTGCCCTGGCCCCGGTTGCTCTCCCCAACACCAGGAAGCCCCATCCCGGTGTCACTCGGGGGTGCCCTGTGCGGCTCTGCAGGCGCCGTTGTGGGTTACATGCAATCCAAGGCAGGAGCCAAGCTGGAGCAGCTAGGGGATGGGGGAGCTGATAAGCATATGGCAGGATCTTTTTTATGTTTTTTTATAGAATTTTGCATTAAATCAGATCACACCATTCCTACATGTTTGATCTACGCACTTGGTTATCTTCCTTTGGTTTCCATCTGACACCCTGGGCAGTCAGAGGCCTCTCCCCGCAGCAGAAACTGCTCCCTCTCCGTCCCAGAGGAGAGCAGAGGCCATAGTCCCTCCTCCTCCTCCTCCTCCTTCCCTTCCTCCTTCTCCTCCTTCTTCCCTTGCTCCATGGGCATGGGGAGCATCCGCCTTGGCCCCACTTTCCACTAGGACCTGCGCAGCTCTGCGGTGCTTGGAACTGCCCGAGCAGAGCGCTCCCCTGCTGGCCACGCAGGCCCCAGACCTCAGTCTGGGAGGCAAGAGGGGCAAAACCCTCTGCTGCCTCTGTGCCCTTGCGCAGTCAGGTCGCACCAGCCCCTGAATCGTGCTGGAAAGTTTAACTTGCGGTGAGATGTTCAATGCTTTATTGTTTAAAAAAATGCACTCTGGTTTTCAATCCTCTGCCTTCCCGTCACACTGTCAGTGCCTTGTACTGTTGTGTAGAGTCTGATTTACTGCCTCTCTGATCCCATTATTTCCTTCAGAAACAAATGCGCCCACTGTAGTTCCACCAGGCTGTGCTGAAGGGGACGTTAACTCTAAGGGCACTTGCTGCCTGTTAACTGCCTGGCTTAGGGGAAAAGGGGATGGCGCGTCCGGGCTGGGACTGCTACTGGGTGAAGCGGGCAGCTGGGTCTGTGCTGGTAGCTGAAGCAGCCGCAGCTGCTTCCACAGGCTCTGGGAGGAGCCACTGGATAATCAGCAAGCTCCTGGGCACAAGTTTTGTGGACGCATCCCGGGCATAGCCTGGGAGTTGGCACAAGCCAAGGGCAGCTCCGGTGCAGCCATCCCGCGTCAGAAGCGGGGAAAGTTGAACAGCAGCACAGACATGGCCAGCGTGCAGCAAGTGCGCAGGTGGCTCAAGAACACAGGGCTCCTCCACCCGAATGCGGGAGACGGTGCTCCATTCCCAATATGCAGGTTGCTGGAACAAACACTTGTAATCAGAGGATGACTGGATATCCATTTGTCAAAAACAAAAACCAAAAAAATCGGGATGGCAAAAGCCCAAGTGCAAGCCCTGATTTATTAACAGAGCATAAAAAATACAGTCTTTAGCACTGCACAGGGTTTTGCTCTTGATTAGCCTACAAATACGTATGCTGTACTTACTATCATTTGTTTCGCACTGGTACTTCGGGAAGTAGATAGCGGTTAAAAAACAGACGACGTGCTCCCTTTCGTAGGTTGAAATTCCAAAGGGAGGCAGGCATTTCATCATGTTTTGCTCTGAAGAAAAAGGAACGGTATCTGTGTTAATCCCTGAAGTGGGCTGGAGCGCTGGCCTGGCTCTTCCTTTCCTGGGACTTGCATTTGGGCATGTGCTGAGCTCATCTCTTGCTCACGACGGCTAAGTAGCGTCAGCAACAATTCAGGCCACGGTAAACATGTCTGCTGCAAGGCAAGATTCCAATAACTATGGTAATTTTTAGAGAAACCTTATCTAGGATACAGCCTAGATAAAAGCCATTTGTCATTTTGGAGGCAGTTACATGATCTTATGGGAGAAAATGAACAGCTCTTATTCTGTGCGCTAGCTGCTCCTTTCTATCTCGAGTCTATCAAAGACGAGTTATAACCTTCCTCTCGGAGAACCTGCCGCTGTGTGCCTACCCTGTCTGCTAACTTGACCTCTTTTACCTAAAGTAGTAAATCTTAAATATACCCAATCCCCATCGTTCCCAACCCTTGATGCTTGGACCGTATTTAAAAGCACTTTATTTGCCATGGGGCTGCCTGTGGGCCGGGCTCTGCCCGAGCCCCCTTGTCTCTCCTTGCCCTGTGTCAGGGCCCCTAGGCCGCAGCCTGGAGGGCAGCGATGGGGCGGCTGTGGTGGCTGGGAGGAAGGGGCCGAGTGTCCCCTGGCCGACGTGCAGCTCCGGCCCCGTCTCGCAGCCGCTCTCTCCGCGGTTCGTGCAGCCCTGGCCTGCGCCAGCCCCACACTGCGTTTCTGCAGGACACCGAGAGCGACTCTGCTCCTCCGCGCGCCGTCGGCCTTCATCCTGCTGCGTGTGCTCAGCGCCGGGGCGGCCGCTGCAGGACTGCGTTGTTCCTCGCCAGTGGTGTAGTAAAAAACAGGAGCAGAGTACGTTTTAATCCCCCAAAGTAACACTGTTAAGACCTGATACTGCAGTATGAGCTTGGCCCATGAGCCTTGCCCATGCCCACTGCAGCACTGAGGGGACACATCCTAACGTAGGTGAACACAGCTCTCCAAAGAAAGCGATCTCTCTTCTGAATGCCAGATTGGTTTCTTTGGAGGTCTCAAAATTTGACCAAAAAAGAAGCAAAAAAGGCTCATGCCTTTCTGACTTTTTGTCCCACTCCAAAAGCTCAAGTTCATTGCAGACGATTGTGGGCCCAGTCTTCGATCACATCTGTGAATGGTGGCAGGTTGTTCCTTACTAGCAGGTGGGACACTTCTCAATATTTGAAAGATCAAAGAAAGCCCCAAAAAAAGCACACGTCTGGCTTCTCTTGGCAGGTGCCAGCAAGACAGAACACCTAGCTGCACACCTGGAGAAAAAGCATTTGTTCTCTCTGGTGAATTATTCAGCAGTTGAGACCATCTAGTTTCACAGAATCACAGAATGGTTGAGGTTGGAAGGGACCTCTAGAGATCTTCCAGTCCAACCCCCCTGCTCCAGCAGGGACACCCAGAGCTCATGGCACAGGGTGGCATCCAGGCGGGTTTGGAAGATCTCCAGAGAAGGAGACTGCACAGCCTCTCTGGGCAGCCTGTGCCAGGGCTCTGGCACCCTCACAGGAAAGAAGTTCTTCCTCACATGGAGGTGGAACTTCCTGTGTTTCAGCTTGTACCCATTACCCCTCATCCTGTCACCGGCCACTACGGAGAAGAGCCTGGCCCCATCCTCCCTACAATCACCCCTCAGGTACTTGTACATGTTGATCAGATGTCCTCTCAGCCTTCTTTTCTCCAGACTAAACAGGCCCATCTTGCTTACTCTTTCCTCATGTGGTAGATGCTGTAGTCCCTTCATCATCTTTGTGGCCCTACACTGGATCCTCTCTTGAAGTTCCACATCCCTCTTGTCCTGGGGAGCCCAGAACTGCACCCAGTACTCCAGGTGCGGCCACACCAGAGCTGAGGAGAGTCCTCATTCCGCTTCACTGTCAGCTCATCCAGTCCACACTTCCGGAGCTTTGCTATGAGGATGTTATGGGAGACAGTGTTGAATGCCTTGCTGAAGTCAAGGTGGACAACATCCACAGCTATCCCATCGCCCATCCAGCTGGTCACCTCATCGTAGAAGATGATGACAAGATGATCAGTTTCGTCAGACACCACTTCCCTTCGGTGAATTCATCCTGGCTTCTCCTTATCACGTCCTTTTCCTGGACATGCTTAGAGATGGTCTCTAGGATGAGCAGCTCCATCATCTTTCCAGGGATGGAGGTGAAGCTGATGGGCCTGTAGTTTCCCGACTTCCCCGTCTTGTCCTTTTTGAAGACTGGAGTGACGCTGGTTTCTTCCAGTCCTCAGGCACCTCCTCCACCCTCCATGACCTCTTGAAGATGATGGAGAGCGGCTGAGCAATAACCTCTGCCAGTTCCCTCAGCGCTCTTGGGTGCATCCCATCCAGGCCCATAGGTTTATGGGTGTCCACTTTGCCTAAATAATCCCTAACCCAATCCTCCTCGACCTGTGGAAAGTCCTTCTCTCTCCCCTCTCTCTCTCTCTCTCTCTTGTCTCTGAGCTTTGTAGTTCATGGGGACTAGCCTTAGCAGTAAAGACAGAAGTAAAGACAGACATTTAGTAACTGCCTTCTCTTCATCCTCCATCATCAAGGCACCCTTCCCACTCAGGGAGCAGGCAGTGGACTAACATTTTCCCTAGTTTCCCTAGTTTTCCTCTTGCTGCTGATGTTTTTATAGAAGCCCTTCCTGTTGCCCATCTCTTGCTAACTTGTTGCATCCCTGCATTCTCTGACAGTGGTCCTATATTCTTCCATGTAGCCTGGCCCTTCTTCTGCCTTACATACATGGTCTTTTTCTCATTAAGCTAAACCCCCTTTCTTCTAGGACCCTGGCCCAGGGGATTCCTCTAAGGAGCTCCCTGAAGAGGTCAAAGTTAGCTTTCTTGAAGTTCAGAGTTGCAATTCAACTCCTTGTCCAGCTTCCTCCTTACAGAATTGTGAATTCCAACATCTCGTGGTCACTGCAGCCAACACTGCCCCCAACCATCATGTTTCCCACTAGACCATATCTGTCTGTTACTATCAGGTCTAGGAGCACCCCTCTCCTATTTGGCTCATCAACCGCCTCATCAAGAAGTTATCTGCAGTGTTCAGCCGGAACCTCCTGTGCTGTCTGTACCCGGCTGTGTGGTTATCCCAGCAGACATCAGAGTGGTTGAAGTCCCCCATAAGGACGAGGGTCTGTGATTGTGAGGCTATTTGCCAGCTGCCGGTAGAAGGGCACATCCACTTCCTTTTCCTGGTCAAGAGGCTTGTAGTAAACTCTCACGACCATGTCTCTCCTGTTGGACTGCCCTTTAATCCTCACCTACAGGCTGTCGACCCACATTTCGCCCTCGCCTACGCTGAGCTCCATACAATTCAGTTGCTCTCTCACGTAAAGAGCAACTCCACCATCTTGGCTTCCTGACCTGTCCTTCCTGAAAAGCCTAAAGCCATCCATGACCACGTTCCAGCCATGAGAGCTGTCCTACCATGTCTCAGTAATTGCAGTGAGGTCATGGCCCTGCAATTGCACACGCATCTCCGGTTCCCCTTTATTCCCCACGCTGCTTGCGTTTACATAGAGACATTTGAGTTGGACTCCCAATGTGCCTCTCATTCTAGCTTGGACAGCTACACCTTGACCATGTTGCCCTTCAGAAGTTCTCTTACTTTCCCAGTTAACCTCCTCAGGCTTAGGGCACCTTTCACAGGCTATGGAGTTAGGCTGCCATGACAGGCTATCGCCTATCTTATCACCCACTTCCCCCATGATACCCCTTGTGCCCCTTCGCACCCAGTCTAAAGTCCTCTCAGTGAGCCCTGCTAGCTCACGCCCCAGGGCACTCTCTTTGAGAAAGACGGATCCCATTACATGCCATTGTATCTGCTACCATGTAAGACTTCCTGTTGCTGAAAAACCCAAAGTTGTGGCAATGACACCAGCCACAGAGCCACGTGTTGATGGAAGTGGCTCCTATTCCTCCTCTTACTTTCTGTATTGCTGCCAACACAGGGAAGAATGGAAGAGAACATGACCTGCACGCCTGAGTTCCTGATCGTCTGCCCCAATTCCCTAAAATCCCTTTTGATTGCCCTCAGGCTACGCGCTGACACTTCTCCTCCTCCCACATGTAGGACCATCAATGGATAATAGTCAGTGGGTCGAACCAGCCTCGGAAGTTTCCTGGTGACATCCTTAACCCGTCCCCAGGAAGGCAGCAGACTTCTCTTACAGGAGGGTCATGCCTACATATGGGACCCTCTGTTCCCTGAATTGAGGAGTCACCCACAACTGTAACCCACAATACAGTCCTTTTAAAGTTTAACGTCAACCATAGGCTTAGACATCAAACAGTCTGGTCCATTAAGACGGCATTTGAAACATTTGAAATGCCCACTGTAACTGCTTTCTGAAGGCTTGCTGATCTTAGTACCAGTTTCAAGTTTAAGCTTCCTTATCATGAGATTTTAACAAGAATTAGTATTACAATCATGCCATTTCCCCCACCCCACATTTTTTCACCATTTTTTTTTTGAGGCTTCTCTTTAGCTGATCGTGTTTCTATTTCTTTCTTGTGTTTTTAAGAAAACTTTTTCATCAAGTGGCAATGAAAATTCTACAGAATTACTTTCCATACTCTCTGCAGTTATCTCTGATTTTCTCTTAATCTTCATTCCAGTTTCTTTCCAAATTGCCAGTGCCATCTTTTTCAGACTGTCCTTTATGATCCTTCACAATCAAAAGGGCTTTCTTCCAGTTGTTCCCAACAATGATCTGCATCTCTGTTAGGAACTTACATCTTTCCAGCTATTCTTACATTCAAAAAGCTTAAATAAACAGTCAGCTCTTTGAGGCCATAGAAAATTTGTCAATCCTCTTTTGATGAATCAATTGCAGATTGCATCATCGTTCTTTTTAAAATATTTGTTCCAGAATATTACTCAGTTACCTTCCCACACAGTTTTTCTTGCAGTCTCTTCCTGTTCTCTAGTTATGTATTTTCTCTATAGGATTGTGTTCCACTTTGATTTTAGTTCTAGTTGCTTTTAGTTTGTTTTCTTTGTCTTACTCTTAAAAGAGTAAAGACTTACTACAGTAATGTCCATTAGGGTATGCTGTGCGAACTGCTTCCAGTCCAACTTCAGTTCACCGCCTCCTCATTTCAACAAATAACCAAGAAAGATGCTGTGAGAACTCTTTTAAAAAATACTAGTTTGAGTTGATTTGATTTTTTTTTAGATTTATTTTTACTGGCTCTTGGCAGTAGAAAAACAACCATTTCAGTACAGCGTTTTAAACCATCAGCTGGCTCTTGGCTCCATTTAACCTAACTAGCATTCGTTCTTCTCTTCCTGAAAAGTATCAATAGCCCCAATATACATTACCAGTTGTTCAGTAGAGACTTTCCCAGGGTTCTTCCCATTGAGAAACAAGATTTTGGTCTTAGCCAATTTCTGCATTTTTTAGTTAATGAATTTCTTTGCCCTCCAGAAGAATAGAGGTATTATTAAGCATTTATTCTAGCCATACTCTTAAATCAAGGTAGTGCATGCTTTTAGGCATTGTAAGCAATAGTCTTTTGGCTCAACCCTTCCCTGGTGTTTTCCAATTACAAAATTTTCCCAGCTGTGTATCCTCATTTGTGATCTGCGATTCACTTTGATAAATTGCATCATTCCATTCACAGTGGATTGTTTTCAAACAGTTTATATCATGTCTTTTCCCATAGTTTTCACATAGAAAATTCAGTGTCAGTTTTATTTATTTGTCATCACATTTTTTCTTCTCCCCCTGCTTTGACTGACAGAAAAAAATATCTTCTGGTCAATCACAAAACATTTTGCTGATGATAGTGTTTAATGTATTTTTCTTTTTCCTGACTCTCTCTGTTCCAATTCTTGATCTGCTAAAATGCAGCAATTTTTTTACTCTGGACTCCACTTCCACTTCTTAGGAGTTTTCCCAATAAGTATCTATCTTCATCTCATGTAACCATTTGTTGTTCTGTTTTAACTTCTGAATCATTAATGATGAGATTTGTGTTTCAGAGCATTATTCATTTTGTACCCATAGATTCCAGACTTTTCCATTAATGCCAAGACTGTATCTTGTTACAACTGCTACAAACTTCGGAAAACTTATGTATGGCTGAAAGGGATCATTATTAACACTTCCTGTGACTGACCTAATCAGACAGAGGCCAGTCACCTTCACTGATTAGCCATCCCAAACCTAGAACTTCTCTTTCAACTTGTTTCTTCTTTTTTTTTTTTTTTTTTGCCTCTGCTTTTTTTCTTGGAACCCATTGGCTTTCTTTTCTCAGTGCATCATAATTTCTTAATATTCTTTGTCCAGTTCTCTGAAATATATTCTTGTTTTTAATTAAGCAGTCAGTGCTGTCCTAAAGATTTTTACAGACCTAGTCTTCTCCCAAGTATTGTGTTTCATGTACTCTTCTTTCTGTGCCCCTGACCACTTGTGAGATGAAGTATTAATTCATCAGTGCTCTTTTGTCATTTTGGCTACATGTCTTCCTCTTGGGTATAATAGTGTCCACTCTTGTTTCTGTAGTCAAACTATGATCACTTTAGCCTCATATATGTGGTGCTGGAAGCCTTTGGGTTGATGCCTCATGTGGCATGCCTAGGAATCACCTTTAAATATTGCTAAGTTATGACTCTTACATCAGCCTCTTGGATGGATGGAATGACGTGGGTACCTAGGATCTGCCTGGTTTCCATCCAGTGTGATTGCTGTATGTACCCGATAGATGCAAAATAACACACCAAACCCAATTCGTGAAGTTTACAGTGTCAGTACAGAAACCAGATAAAGAATAAGACAGTTAACTCAAAAGAGTGTCTTGGTCAAAGTTATCAATGGACGATGTTGGAATATAGCCCAAATTTCTCAAGACTCTATATGTTGTGCTACCTGTTAAATGACATTGCCTCTCAGAGCATCTTGTTTATCTTCTTGAGGTGAATTTGACCAAAATTCTATAGTAAGGGCTTTCCTCTTTGAGTAATAAAAAGATTTCAGTGATAGTTTGGGAGCGTGAAATTTTTCACTCTCTGTCTGTCATTACAGTGAGTTTCGTAGGGAAACAGGCAGGTATCAGAAGTCTGTAATCTATAGACAGAGCTTCCTCTGGCAAGAAAATGAATCTCTGAAAAGCTTTATTACATACTATTAAAAATGTAGCAGGGAAAATCAATATTATTGTTCCTGGATGGAATGTAAATGGCAGTAAAGTTGGAAATAATATTAGGTGATAAATTATTATCTTCTACAAAACCCCCCAAAATCAGAATGTTAAATATTTAATGCTTGACCAAAGCTCGAAGGGTTGATAGATTCCTTGAGAGGAAAACTGAAAATTATTGCTCTCTGCTCAGATCTGAGCACTGCTTTAGTTGAAAATGCAGAAGGGAAACATCCATATTCTGGCTGTATTTGAAAATACCTTATCTCTTAAATTCAATCCCTCTATAAAATTGCTGAGGCTTTTCCAATCCCTTATAGTATCACTGTTAATTCTGTGTCTGCCTTGGCTGTGGTGTCAGCTGCATTGATTGTCCCCATTTACACTTTTTGTTAAAGGAAGATCAGTGCAGAAGGATTATAGTCAGTAATAACTGAGGTTCTAGTGAAAGTGCTGTACTACCCTGATAAACAAGATTTAGCTAGAACTCTTCAGCTTTGTCACGGAAGGTGATTTAGTTTGCAATCTGAATGTTCTTTGTGTTGGTAATGACTGGTTAATTACTTCACCAGTCACACTCTCTACTGTAATGGAATATCCTGAGAAGTGCAATAATCAGGGCATCCAGGATTGCATCCCGCAGTGTCACAGCAATTGGTGCAGGATGCCTGTCACCCTCAAGCCAACTGCAACTAAAAATACTTGCCGACTGTGTAGGTGGGCCCAGTGAGCCATGGGAGCATGGATTTCCCACTCCTTTTCCACAAAAGGAAATCTACAGAATTCATAGAGTGCCCTAATGTCGAGTGCAGGGGAACAAGCTCTTCACAGTGGAACCGTCAGGAACTGAGCAATAGCACTAAGCAGCAGCAGCAGGAGCAGCAGCCGGTAAGAGTGACTGGTGAGGGTCCCCTTTAGTGCTTGAGGCACTCATGTTGGGCAGACATGCTTTCACAGGAGGTTTGTTGCCTGGTGTGGAGCAGGATCCACCGTGTTGGCAGGAAAGACTGCTGAGGCTCGTCTGGTCCTCCCAACACATGTTGCTCATGGGCAGCAGTGACACTGTCAAGGGAAATCTGGAATAAAAGTAGCAGCAGAGCTCTGGGAAGGTGAAGGACACGGGAACTCAAGTAGTGGCCTCCTCAGTCCTTTGGGTATGGGGGAAAAGGAAAGTCAGCTGCTTGTGTGGCTCTTGTGACGAGCAGTGCTTTGGTTTTTATAATCCTGGGTTCCTTGACGGCTGAGGGCTACTCATGGGAGACGGGATTTACTTGACAAAGTCTGAGAAGAGCATCTTTGCCAGCGGGCGGGCCAACCTAGTAAGGCAGGTTTTAAATTAGGTATATGAGGGAATTGAGTGCATTAAGAGGAGCGTCTCCAGCAGGTCGAGGGAGGGGATCCTGCCCCTCTACTCAGCCCTGGTGAGGCCACATC
>JAWLRI010000116.1:1008262-1043818 GCA_034781795.1 Crypturellus tataupa
GGCAGGATCCCCTCCCTCCACCTGCTGGCAACGCTCCTCCTGATGCAGCCAGGATCCCACTGGCCTTCTTGGCCACATTGCTGCCTCATGGTTAACTTGTTGTCAACCAGGACCCCCAAATCCTTCGCCACAGAGCCGCTTTCCAGCGGGTCAACACCTCATCTTTACTGGTTTGTTCAGAAACTTTCATTTTGTGAACCCTTGTGATACCCTTGAATGGATCCTCAGGGTTTCTTAGTAGTAAACTACTCCCAAGTTATTCCCTCTTGTTAAGACGATGTGACATTTAATTGCAGTCAGTGCAAGCCTGTTTTAGGGATGGTGAAAATTCAGAGCTGACCTACATTTGGAGACCTACATTGTCCGCTGGCTTGCATGGGCAGCATGGGAAGAATAAAAGTATTCCCTTCCTTAAACAGAAGAAGAAGAAAATATTACCCTGTAATATTACCCAAATTATTTTTCAATATTGGGAGGAATGTGACAAAAACAATGCTTGCAGCTCAAGCTGACTAGTATTCTGTAAGGATCAAGGGAGAGAAAGCGAGGAGTTTGCTACCAAGAAATTGTTGCAGCAAAACACAGCATGAATTGGAAAACTTGGAGGAATGGGAAGTGCTTATTTTTGCTGGAGATGGTTTGCCTGACAAGTGACTTCATTCAGACACCAACTTCCTTCTTCATCCCCTGAGCAAATAGTATTTGGAAAGGATTATGTTTTACAGAGTATAGTTGGAGGAGCCGAAGGAAAAATACTGGATAAGGATGCAGAAGCAAAATGGAAAGTTCTCTAAAGCTAACTAGCCTGTGCTAAGAAATTTAAGCATAAGGAAATTATGCTGGTGTAAGCTAAGGCATGAAGCTGGTGCATCTCTTCTAGCACAGTTCATTTTTGTTTTGCTTTATGTTGCTTTATGAGAGCTTAAGCTCTGCTGAAAGACACCCGCTCTGCAATAGAAGTGTTCAGCTGGGGAGCCCTGCGGGGTAACTGTGCCCGCGTCCGGAAGCGCCGCCGTTTCTGTCACTGAGATGACTCCCTCGAGGGCTCACGTTGCTCTCCTCCTGCATCTCCAACCCGGGGCTGGATGTGCTTCAGAGGTAAGTGCACGAAGCCAAGGCCCGGTGCCCTCGGGCAGCGTTGCGGTGAGGCAAGCGAGGCTTGGAGGTGAGCGAGGGTTCAAGGTGAGCGAGGCTTCGCCACGAGCAGCTGGCGGGTGAGGAGCTCATGGCCTGGCACTGCGCCGCCGGATCCGCAGGGCTTTCCATTGGAATCAGTCCCAGAAGGCAGGATGCAGCAATGCTACGTGGTGCACTCAACATCTGCCTGTTGTTAAATACTGGCTTTTTAGAAACCAAGCTCAGAAATTTCTGGACATATAGTAATTTAGATATTTGTTTCTCCTTCTGGACGTATCATAACTTGGATATTTGTTCCTCCTAATGAGGGGAAAGACTAAGCAACTGTATCTTACTGGGGACCGCTATAAACTGCGCAGAACAGATGCCAAGATCACCTGCTTCAGGACACAGCTTCTCACCAGCACGCTGCATGAGGGTACGTGGGATATCCTCCTCCCTCTCACATGAGAAACATCC
Organism: Crypturellus tataupa; assembly: GCA_034781795.1. Classification (NCBI taxonomy): domain Eukaryota; kingdom Metazoa; phylum Chordata; class Aves; order Tinamiformes; family Tinamidae; genus Crypturellus; species Crypturellus tataupa. The sequence continues at coordinate 1,009,859 of JAWLRI010000116.1, forward strand.
AGGGAAAAGACGGCACAAGGCCAGAAGAGCTATCAAGTTTCCAAGGCAGAACTCCAGGACTGATGGAGATGGCTCACTCAAAATCTCTGCTGCAAACGTAACTGGAACAAATAAAAGTGTCAGCAAGCTGCCACCTCATCCATTAGAACCGCGGGCTCAAGGGGAAGGGAATTTCCCTGAACTCCCTGCGTCCCTCGCGGCCCGTGCGCTGCCCTCACACACAGCCCCCTCCATCTCCAGTTATGTCCTCGTATTTTCCAGCTCCTGCTGGAGGTCGGTGAACTGGGGAAACTCAAGACAAGCTGCTCCCCGTTCTCCAGAAGCTGCTTTTCCCCGGTTCTCTGCGCTCCCACACCGAGCTCGGCCCAGAGGTCTCTGTCCAGACTTGCTCTGATCAACATGTGCAACGGACCAATTTCTGGTGAAATGCAAAACTAGGACCATGAGGGAAGGGCGTGATGGGAGCCAATTAGCCCCGGAAAGAAATCCCTGCCCAGGTGGTTTGTGGAAAGGCAAGTCCGGCCTCAGGCTGCGCCAACACTCCCCGTCCATCCTGGTGCAGAGCGGAGCCGCAACGGGAGCTTTGGAGTTCATGACTTCAAAGCTGACAAGAGGGAATTACGCTCACAAGAATCCCCCCTCGGGCTTCAGTGCAGATGTGAGAAATTCCAGAGGAGATTAAGGCCGAGCAGCAGCAGGGAACAAAGCGGGTATCTGCAGGTCTCCAGGGGAACTCTGAGCTGGGGCTCTCTGCAAACATTTAAACTGAATTTGTGAGCCCCAGCAGAATTTTTGAGTCAACATTTCTTGGTTTTCTTCCTCACAGCAGAAGAATGTTAGTCCAGTACTGCATTAATATATTTATATGGGGGAAATAAGTTCCATGTGATAGGAGATATACAGGAAGATACGGCACCAACTATGGTGCCAAACATTTTGTGCGTTACACTTTAAATGCTTTTAAACATTTGGTTAAAAAAAAAATGTTTCAGATATAGAAACTAATATAAAAGATTCCTGGAAAATTGTTTTATTTTTGTATCTCCTCTAATTCCCTCTCTCCTCCCCAGATCCCAATACTTACAAGCTGTTAATAACTATCTAATTAGGAAATGCATTTGAAGAGAAAAACATTCCAAATTATTTCAGCCCACTACCTCCTTACATGGCACGCAGACAGACAACAAGATTACCTAGATGACAAAGTAAAAGGAAAATAAATGCAAATTTGACGTACGTAGGTGATGTGGTGAGTGGCCAGTAGAAAGGACATGAGCTATTGGTTTAAAGTGCATAAACTTCAAGTTCACTTACACACACCTAACTTTAGCATGTGCTCTCTAAAAGAATAAAACAGACTTGCTAATTAGACCTCCAAAAGCTGTAATTTTAAGAGGGTTTATTTTTCTACCATTATTTTACTATCAAAGTGCCTTATCTTGCACCCTACTGCTCATTTTGGTCATTATTCCTTTGCCATGGATAACTAAGGAATGGTGACTGGATTTTTAGTAAACAACAATGTAATGCAATTCAAAACTGCAGTTAAAGACTGATCCACTGGACAAAGTTGTTGCACCTCCTCTTTATTTCCACTATGGGCTCAAAATAAGAAGGGATATGAAGTTTAAAAGATTTTTTTCCTGCTTCCAATTTGCATTAGTTCTGCATGAAGAGTGCAAAAAAAAGAGCTTGTCTGAACTCTAGTACAACTGGAAATTAGAAGGCCAAATGGTATGAAATGTTTTATGTGGACACTGCCTGAGGGAAGAATTCAGTAAAGATAAATAGACTTTTTATAAAAAGATTTATTAAAAATAAGTTCTTTAAGGAGAAAAAAGTGACATCTATATACATTAACTTGTCAAACTCTGTGGGGCTTATAATACAGTGTATTCCAGACCGAACGAGAGATTTATTTTGTTTTCTTTAAAAATATTCATCATGCTTATTAGAACTTAACAGCATGTGGAAAGAGAAGAATATCACACACAGCCAAAGAGCACCCACTACGAGGAAAGCCTTCAAGCTGAGGAACAGTTGCAAAGAGGAACCTCGGTGATGAGTACGGTGCAAGTGTTAAACCTAAATACAGACAAAAAACAACACAGAAACACAGCTTGCAGTGTCTACAGCTTAACGGAAGGCTACGCAAGCTTCTCATGTCTTCTTCATTTCTACTGTGTGTCTTACCAAGTGACCTTCTGTTCTCTAAAGTTAGAATTTGGGGGACCACAAAATACTGCCAAAAAAGCACATAAACAAATGCATCTTTTTCAGCTCCGTTGCTAGCTATCAAAGATTTGTCCTTTGAATTACAACATGTAATTATACAACCACTGTTTTTCTCTTTTAACTCTAAACAAATCTGACACCCAAAATCACACAAAAAAAAATCTTAAAATTATTTTATTTTACAAAAGTATTTTGCACAAAAAAAAAAGAGTGACATGACAAACTAACACTTGATGCTGCATGCTTCACTGACCTCAGCCTCTCACACCCAGAGGTCATATTTAGATCTATATTTTTTCCAGTCCTTTTTTCTGTGACGAAGATCTCCTGTGTTGGGGAGGATATATATAGCTCACTGAGAACAGCTGTATGACAAATGTCTACCCATCCTTGGAGCAGAATTCACTCAAATCTCAGATGTCAGCCAGATGTACAACCTCAGCTCTCTGTAGCACCCTCTTTAGTCCCACAATTTAATAAGGCCATCCCAGCCGCACGTAATGACTTTGGAGGTTTCGTGTGGGTGCCAGACAGCGCCAATGCAGACTTTATCATGGGCTTTTACCCTGCTGTAGAGTTTTGTTGTCTTCCAGTCCCAGATGTTAAGCTTTCCATCTGCATCTCCGGATATCACATAGCTGTATTCAAAGGGATTAGAATAAAAGCTCTTGTTATCAAGCGCTCTCATTATCAGTGTATACCAAGGACGGGAAAAGTCCTTCCCCCAACAAGCTTCCCATGAGACTGCCCAAAATCATTTCTGTCTGGGAAGGAGCATCGTGCCATGCTCTGAGCAGCATCAGCCCCGCACAGGTGGCTCACAGACTGTCAGGTGCACATGCTGAGCACTGTAACTGCACCGAGCGTTACTGGAACTGTACCGAATCCGTCAGGAAAACAGCAAGTGCCAAGAGCCTCTCTCATATCTACAGACACTTCCCTTCTTCCTTCTGCTTTGCTGAGGTCATTCTCCCATTTTCAAAGTAAGGGAATTTTTATATGGCAGAAGAGCTGCAAGGAAACTGTTCCCAACCTGACAGTGCAGCTGTCAGCTTGGGAGGACGCTGCGCTCGGAACAGATGAGGGTGCCACAAGAGACCTGTATGCGGGAAAAACGGGGTTGCCCCTGCACGTGGCTATTCCGGACGCTGCTGGACCGCAGCCTGGAGGCCGCCCCTGCCCCGCATGCACAGAAAGGCAGAGCAGGGAAGGAGAAAGGCTCTGCTGCTGCGCTTGCACTGGGCTGAGCAAGGGAGCCTCTGCGGGGCTTAGCAGAGCAAGAGAAGGGGAATTTGGATCATGTCGACTGTTTTCTGAAACACTACTCTGAGCAACAGCTGAGCTGCTCAGTCCTATCAAATGACACTGCTGCTTGCCTGCAGATGTGTCTGATCTGACCTGGTGGGAAGGCAGCACAGCAGCGGATGCTGCAGTGGTTTCAGAAATGAACCCAGTGTTTAAGATGAAGCTCAGTCCCACAGAACTCACCTCATGTCAGGTGAAAAATCCACTTGACAGGCATAGCCAGCTACCATGTGACCTTTGAAGATTTTCTTCTTGTTTAATCTGAATCTGTTCTGGGCTCCAAAAATCAGAATTTGGTTATCCATCGACTGACAAGCCAACCATTTCCCTAAAAAGTGCAACAAACAAAGATGGGCATCAGAATGTTGCATCTGAAGAAAGAAACTTCACTGTAAAGTTTTAAAGAGGTGCCAGAATCATCTTTTTTCTTTCTTTTTTTTTCTTTAAATATTAAAACTAGTTCTATTGTGGAAAGTAAGTTATTTACACTGGAAAGCAAATACAACTTGATACGAAATTGTTAGCTGTGCTGTAGTTGGTCAGTCACTTCAAGTGACAGTTTAATAACACTGAAGCTATTTAACTGACACTGAAGCTATTTAATTTGGGCCAAAACAGCTAAGACAGATTTGGCCCTATTAGAAGAATTTGTCGTGATTGTTGGAGGCAGTTTGATTCTGACAAAAACCATAAACTCTGGTGAACCATTAACATGCAAGGAGCACTGAAGTAACATGGAGTTTATCTTATGCAAATATCTTAGCAGTAGCACTGTGAGAGTCATGTACAACATCAGGCTCTGCTTCATTTCACTCAGCAGTTACCAGCAATTCCCACCATTGCTCCTCTTAAGATTTGAAATGTAGTTAAGGTACATAGGAGCTGGAAAAGACTCTTTCTTTCTGTGGAAAGAAAGAGTCATTTTACCCTGTCTACATCGAGGTCTAAATTTAAACAGACACAGTCAGTTATCCTGATATAACCCCTCATTTGACATACTTCTTGTTCTTAAAACTTAAACCAGATCCTCTCCACTCTTGGAATAAACACACAGACTCATTCAGCAGTGTGGAGGGGTGGCAGCAAGGAGATGCAGCATGGAAACATTACAGAGATATAGCCAGCAAGAGATGCAGCATGGAAACATTACAGAGATATAGCCAGCAAGAGATGCAGCATGGAAACTAGGTCTGAGAAGGCAGAAAAGTGTTAACCTACCATTTGGAGACAAAGTCACAGCTGGCATCGAGTGCATGCTTGGCTCAGCTATGTACTTGAAGTCTACAGGAATATCCCTGCAAAAGGAAGAAGTATGAGCTTTATGAAGACAGGGAGAGAGTCCAAATGGCTGTCTAGGGCAGCTGATTTACTCAACCATGGAGCTGCAGTGGAGGCTCCCACGGAGCCGCTTGGGAATGTAACGAGGAGCCTCATGGAGACCTCTAGCTCCAGTGCAGCCCCTCTCAGGGTGCCTGGTCCCACAGCCAGCGGCCCCAAATTTAAAGCGCTGCCGTAAGACACACACTTCTGTTTCACATTTATTTTGAGTCAAATTACTAAATGAGAAGCTAGATCAGCCTGCCCCTGCAAGTACCCCCCAAAATAGCTATATTGCCCCGATCAATTTGCTGCTTTTCCGAGTAGTATCAGAAGTGAAGGTGGCAAGACAAAATAACATGCTGCCTCTCTAAAAAGAAAGGAGAGAGAAGATGACACCCGTGCCAACCAGTATCACTGCTGCAAAGATAAAAATCAAATGGAAAGTAAAAGGTGGCAAATTTTAAAGAAATCCAGTAAAGGGAAGAAAAAAGAAAAAAGTCACTAAACAAACCACCTGATCTGAAAGAGCTCATCTTGTGCTCACAGTCTGAGCTTGCAGCAACTGCTCAGAGCAACTCAGTGCAAAGTGGGATCTCTGTACACACCAACTGCTGAGGAAAGGAGAGCAGAATCCCCTGTGGAGAAGCCTGAGATGCCACCTACCAGCTCCGGCCAAGTCAGAGTGTTTACAAAACATGCCCCTAAATTCCTCCTCAATTGGAACTAAGCAATTAGACCAGTTTTAATTACTAGTTTTTAAGGCAGTACTCAGGTCATAATTATTTTGAAGGCTGCTTTGTTTCTCTAGGATAGTGAAAAATGCACATTAAGCATGTCAATAGGTACAATAACCAAAGTTATGAATTTCCAAACAGATTATTTTCCTTATAAAAATAATAATAATAAAAAAAAGATTCAGGGTAGAACAAGGAAGCTCTTTCTTCAGTGCACAGCAAGCTCAGGACATATTTTTTTCCTGTCAAAAGAAAAACTGCTACTGGGACCATCAGGTTGCGATGTTCCCATCCTAGAGCCTTTCTGCCTTTCCTGTTGTTCTTCACAGAGCAACTGAACCCACCCGCTCTGCTATTTATTTCAGCCCTCCACACAAAGCCCCCAAAACACGGGCAACCCGACCTCGCAGAAACAAGAGGTCCATGCAAGCGAGATGCTCCTGCTTGCCACGGGGGAGACATCCCCAGCAGACACAGCACTCCAGGGGTTTTGCTTTGAGGAGCCGAGTCAATCCATGGGGCTAATTCCAAATCACTGGGCAGAGGTTTCTCTTGGAGTGACCCATGGGGACAGTACTGCACATGCAGCACGAGCGCAGGACCCTAGGCCTGGGTCGCTACCTCAGCAGTGTCAGCAGGACAAACACACAGAGGGTTTTGTGGCTGCTTGGGTAACACTCAAATACCACAGATTGGAGGCTCTTGTCTAGATTAAGGGGGAAAAATCCCTGGGAAGGAACTCATTAGTCATAGAGTTGTCAAACTAACTAACGTTCAAAAGCTTCTTCTATGAGAAGGGCAAAATTACATGAAAGCTTAAAAGATACGGGATTGTTCTTTCAAAAAAGGACAGGAAAGTCTTAAGTCTCAGATGCTCATGGAAAAAACAAGTTTCAGAAACAGAAGATTCTTTGCTCTCCAAATAATATCAAAAGCTGTTTAGAACAGTGTTACTTATGAGTTCTTCTTGGACATACTTTCACTTTCACTTTTCTGTCATCTATTGTTTCTACAATGTGTCAAAAAAAAAAAAAATAAAATAAACACACACACAAAACCCCACCCTACCAGAAAATGGTGCTACTCTGAAATACTGATCTGCTACCATATAATACTACACATATCCTAGCTCAAAGCATTCAGACCAGTACCAGTGTACCAATGGGTGTACCAGTGCACACCCATTAGCATAACGTAACACAGACAGTGCTCTCAAAGGTTAACTTAGGGGCTAGTAGGCCTGGGGGAAAGGGGAGACAGCAGAGCTCTAATAGACTGCTGGGTGCTTCAGGCTGACAGGGCTGTGTCTTACACTTCCCTCAGAGGAAAAAGGGAATCTACAGATTCTCTCAAGTGAAGCCAAAATAGGTTGGATAGGATTCAGCAACAAGATAAGCAGCAACTAGTTTTAAAAATTAAAATCTCCAGAGGAATGACTCTGAAAGAGATAGCAGCGAGATACTGGTAAGTTGTTAATAATTAAGGCTAATAATAAATGCAGCCTGATGCCCATAAAAATATACACCAATAAACCTGGGGCTACTTAACGCATTTTACTTTGCATTCAGCAGAATTAAGTTTTACAGACATTAAAAGCAATTTTCAACCTGCAACACAGTGGGGTAATAATCCAGTGAAAAAAAATCCTTCTTTGACAGTAAGAAGTATTTCAAAGTGATTAAAAAGTATTTTAATTAGACTTTGCAAGGGACACCTCAATTTACTGGACAAAAATACTTCTAAAAACTAGGAACCATACTAGACCAAAATTCAGAGTTTTTTTTTTTTTTTTTTTAAATACATGGCCAGCTTTAGCAACAAAAGCATCTGAGACTGTTTCGGTGATTGTTCACAGTTCATTTATGAAAGAATAATTCTACTGCATATGCAATTACATAAAAAATTGGAAAATTTAAATTCAGCTCTTCTTCAGCAAGCTAGAACTCAGTACTCCTCAGTTTCTTATGTGCTACAAACACTTTTAAATATAAACTGCTATCTTCCTCTCAGTTTTCTCATAATACACTTTAACTTAAAATTCAAAATTTTAAACTTACCATTCCCAGACTCTTAAACTCTTGTCATCAGATGTACTCACAAATCGTCTATTTTCATCCACGAACACAATGGTGTTGACGGCTCCCAAATGCCTGTCGTATTCCTGCACAATCTCACCACTCCGAATATCCCACTACAAATAAAAAGCATCTCAGGGCAAGACATTGGCTTTTACTAAATCTCAGAATCCTATCATTTCAAGTTTTAAAGCAATTGCTGGTGGGAAAGCAAATAGTCTAGCAACAGTTTTTGTGATACTACTAAAATAAAATAAAATAAAATAAAATAAAATAAAATAAAATAAAACAAAACAAAACAAAACAAAACAAAACGTGGAGGAGAAGATGATTCTGTAACTTGTGGAGACATAATATTTCAATCCAAAAATTCAAGTCAAACTAACAGTTTATTGCTTGAATATAGAAACTTGGGGTTGAGGATGCTAAGTAGAGGCATACCTGCACAATTTTCTTATCTGACATTCCTGCAACAAAGAGATTTTGTTTATCTTCATCAGGATTGAATTTGACACAGTAAGGAACCTTCCTGTTTGTGAATCTTGAAATACACTGCCCTGAAAGAGAAAAGTCAGAGCGGGTCAGCCCAGAGGCTCTGTGAGCTGGTGAATTTACTGCAGATACTGTTAGCACATTCATTTCTGTTTAGTTCACTTAGAGCAGAAAGTACTCGCTTTAAACCCTCTGACAGGACTAAAAGGTAGGACTTGCAATGTGCTTTAAAATTGCCAATCTTCCACATATTTGCATTTGCATCTTTATCTGTACAGACACATACATAAACCAACTTTTCCATGTCATATATCCTCCCAAACCACCACTGCCGTGCCAGCAGGCAGTTTGAGCAGTGTCTTTATAAAGCACCACCTCATTAGGAGCAGAGTTCTTCCCAATAGGAAATACAAACTCCTCATTCCTAAACCTAGGAGCAGATAGCAAAAATCCAGCTGCAAACCAAAATACTGACCTCCTCTCCTGGCTTCTGCCATAAATACCCTCATCACATATTTTCCATAACCTGTACAAGCTTCCAGAAGCCTCCTTTAGTCCAAAAGTTCAATACATTTCACAGGTATCCAGATAAATGAGTTCTGAATCAGGGCTGGAGAATCTGACCTATATATTTCTGTTTGAGTGGTACCACTGAGAGCATCTTTTTCAAACATGGAAGCTTCTTGTTTCCTTTCTAATGCACCTATTTTAACCTATACTTACAACATTTACCCTGAATCTTTTTTATTTATTATTATTAAAGAAACTAATTGGAACAGAATGTTCTTGGGTAGCTCTGTGAAAACACCAAATCTATCTGCTGCTCCCTCTACCAGCAGTTCAATTTCCGCATCTCTTCTTTTTCAGAGCGCTTTTTCAAATTCAGGTTAACTGAAAGATCATGGAAATAATGGACTGAAGGCTTTGACCAATATCTTATTTTCCCTGGAGAATTTGAGCTCTTTATGGTAATTAGAAGTCTTCTCTGACTGTTTCTAAGCTGCAAAAGAAAAACTTCCACATGTATCCATTTGCCAAGATAAAGATTTAATCTATTTAATTAGAAATTCCCTACAGTCCCCTATCTGCTGTTCTCTTGGAGGAGAGGACAGAACAGATGCACAACAACTATGACTCAACTTTGCTTAATGCATTCCTGGAAGTTGTGGAAAGGTGATAGAGAAGAGCAATACCTAAAAGGCTATTGGAAAAGCTGGTAGAATATAATCTACTCGTGATAGCAACAGCAGAACAGTATTAGTAGAGCAAAACACTAGTGACTGATCCAACACCTCCTAGAAACATTCTGAAAAGAGTTAACTTGCAAAATGGTCAAAATATAGTGCACCTAATCTATACCGAGTAGTAGCACATCTGCCATTGCTCCTGGCCTGAAATTTTTTTGCTATTCCATTAGTGCTGTGTCTTTTTGAGTCTGTGTCTGCACGAGTAAACCAAGAAGCAGCCAGCAAGAGCGCCAGACCCAGAACTTGGTCTCCTCTCCCGCTTTGCTGCCACAAGGGCTATGACGGAGCTTTGGCCTGGACAAACCTCCACTCTTCCCAACCCATTCCAGGGCACGGCTCGAGACTTAGCATCGGACAGGCACCGCGACACATCTGCAGTTTAGATATGGTCACCATTTACAGATCTAGTTCTTAAACTTAAACTGACACTGGTGTGGCCAGCCCGTGCTAGCTGGCTCCAGGCTCTAAGTAGGACAGAGAAGACTTTCTACATAAACTCTGGAGTTAAAAAACTAGAAAACTTTTAGATGAAGAACATTTATAAAACCATTTCGCACCGAATAAGTATATTGCTGTTGCTAAGTCCTATTTAAGTACAAATAGACAGTGTCTGTAAGGCTGCAGGAAGCAAACAGTTATTACAGTATTGGCTATTTTGAAAATACTTTTCTGGAATGAAAATACACTTGAAAAATACGTTTGTGAAAATACACTTTCTGGTGGAGAAATTTTCTTCCATGGAAAAAAATGTAAGTGAAGAAAAATTTTTGGACAGATCTGTAAACATAGAATATACAGTTCAAAATTATGAGGTTAGGGGCTGCTTACTGACAAAGCAAAAATAATTTAACGTGGACTATAATTTTATACACATGGCAAATACACACAAGAAAAAGGCTGAAGTGATCTTTACTTTTGAATTATTATAGATGGTGTAACAGCAGGACTAAGGAAATGCACTTCAATCCCCAGTGGGTTATTTAAAATAATTTCAACAGCTCTGCTTGTGCACTTGACAGTCATTCAGCATTTAGCTAATTGCTAATTATGTCAATTGCATCATAGGAGGAATTACTGATGGATATTTAGGAAAAAAAAAAAAAAAAAAAGGCCACAGCATTCCTGTAATGAAAGCTTGAACACTGAAAGACAAGAGTTAAAGATACAACTTGACAGGCTGATAGCAGGTCTTGGCACTGAATTTTAACCAGTGCCAAATAACTGTACACAGATGCAAACCTACCTGTCTCGGTGTCCCAGAGTTTAATGTAGCGGTCATAGGCTGCACTAAGAAAGCGAGTGCCAGCATTATTAAAGGAGATGTCCCGGACAGCTTTACCGTGCCCTACAGGACAGAAAATCAGGATGATAAAGTTACACCCATACACCAAGAATTAAAGTTTCTGTAAAACATTATTCAAGTTAAGAGACAGACTATAGCCTTTAGCAAATTTCTGGAGAACTATAAAAGTGTTTACAGAAATTCTTCATGAGTAAACCCAGTTCCAGCAGCTCTACCCAACAGGTAAACGAGCACCCACATATGCATGGAGAGCATGGAGAGAGAAACAGCAGTGCTGCACAGAACGAAGTGCAGTGCATCATGCACAAATTGATATGCAAGCAAAATTTAAGGTACTGTTGGACTTGAAGATTGCTCCAGCTGCCATTAAAAGCAGCAATAAAAGTTTAAATTACTGTACTAAATGTTAACATCTGAGAGCAAGACAAAAAAAAAAGAGAAACAAATATTCCAGGAGATTTCTGAGAAGACATATTTAAAATGAAACACCAGGTACAAAATATGGAAAATACTAAAGAGTCCTTTAATCTTGTGTTAACCTTGCTACCCGTGCCCCGCCAAATTCTTGAGTTTTTGCAACAAAAAAAATGAAGGGCATTGAGAAAAAAAGGACAGTCTACTGAGAGGGTTTTTTTAAAGCCATCATTTTTGCCATACTGTTGTCATCAGAACTATTAGGTAAAAAACTTTGTTAGTCAACACAGAGTCTCTCAAATACTGTTCTAGAAACGTTGCCATTTTAAAAAGGAGAAGCAGATTCTTTTGCTCTGCAGTGGAGGTTCCTAAGCTCATACTCATCTTTCCCAGCCATCTGTAAAAGGCATCTGTTACATGAACAGAGACTGCACCTGAACTTAAAAAGAACTCTTTGCACTAGAAACTCAGCTAGCCCAGAAAAGACCAGTGAGATCAACAGACCATGAGATGCCCTCACTGCACGAATACAGTTATTTACCACAGGAAGATGAGGTCATTTAATTTCATATGTGACTTCTTAAGGACATGGGAAAGGGAAAAGAGTCTTTTATAAACCATTGACTAATACAGTATACTAACATTTTAAGGGTCTTAAAGTGTTACTATTCCACCATTAAGCTACTAGGAATAATGACAAAGGTTCACTAAAACCTTGCAGTTTCTTTGATTCTTATTGCCCAGATCATTCTGGATAACATTTGCCAGATGCCTACACCAGATTTGCCTCAAATGCCTCTGTATGATAAAAACCATAAACTAATCTAATTCACATTCATCCATGAAGTTGTTTTAAATATAAATTGTTTAAAGATAAGTTGTTTAAATATAAATTAACAGCTTGATTATTAAAGGAAATTATTACCAATAAATGTTCTTAGACATCTTCGATCACCATATACCTCCCATAGCTAGGAAGAAGCAAAAAAGGAAAAATGATGGGAAAGAAGAGGCAATAATTGTTAAATAATGACGCTGAAATTAAATGCAATCATGACAACATCACTTAAACAGTGATTAATAACAACTAAGGTGCATATTCACAAGAGTGCTCTGTCAGCTTATGAACAAAAAGCTCTATAGAAGTAAAAAGATCACACCAAATTTCAACTCTGAGGACCATAAGGTATTTATTTTGCTTGCTAACCCCTCACAGTTCTTCTATTTTTTAACATATAGAAAATAAATATTTATGTAGTACATATTATATATATTTACAATATAATCCTATTTTAGTTCAACATAACTTCATAAAAGCAATCTGCATCTACTGAAGCACTTGTGAACTGCAAAACTAGGTTTTATAATAAATGGATTACTACACAAGCAAAGGCAATAACATTATGGATTTGTGACCTTCTAAATGTTATTACAAAATGATTAATGCTGTTCTAACACCCACACTCTTGGACATTATTTCTGTCTTTTTTCCAAAAAAACTTGCAGTCTAAAGATAAGAAAAATGAAACAAGAAAATAAAAAACAACACAAACAGAAAGCTATGTGGTAGAAGTACTGAATATTTAAATGTTCTAAATGCAACATCTGTATTAAATGATATTAAAAATGTACATAAAATTATGAAAATAACTCACCTTAATTTTGCAGTCCATAGAGCAAGACAACATTATGTGCCCAGAGAGAGGAAACAATCTAACTGCACTGACACCCTGTAGATAAGACCATAATTAAACAGTGAGAGGAACAGTTAGATCTTTGATTTTCCTCATTTCATCTCTTTCTTTATTCTTTTAAATAAAGAAATTCTATAGCTTATCTTCATAAAATGCACAGATAGCATATCCGAAAAACAAACAACCCACTCAAATTCCATTTTAAAAACAGTGATGTATTTTGAACTGATTCCCTTCAACAGCTGTAACAAACTTTCCTTCATTACCCACACCATTACTGTGAAAACAATACAAAGAAAATAAATTGTGGGTTAGGGTGACACTTTGACTGAATACCGACATTACAGAAATCTTTCTCCCGAGAACTTTAGCTCTTTGCAGTAAACCCTTTTCTAAATAATTTGTGTTTTGTTTTTTCAAATATAAATTCCAACGATGCAGCAGTGCTACTGGGGCATCCAAATAGTCCCTGTGGCCACATCCAGTTCAGCCTTCCCCAGTGACAGTAGCTTTGCAGATTCTGAACCTGCAAAGACTACAGTATATGTTTTTATTTTTAGTTAGGGAAGTTGCAATATTCCTGAATAAATTAGTTTGTTATTCTTCCAATTAAAAGAGAAAAGAGAAACAAAAATGAAACTAATTCAAAACAAGTGCTTTAGATGATAGAGAACCCTGTTTCTGTCAGGTTGTTTTAGTGCCAGTCTTCCTTTCCTTTTTAAATTATTCCTACCTGACCCAAGAAACTTCAATGTCCTTCAATGACATCTATGCCAGAAGTTTCTGTATATCAAACATTGTCAGATGGCCTAGGTAAGAAAGTTTTCCTACAGAAAAATATTTCTAGACAGCTTCACTTCCTACCTATGTTATTAGTAAGTTATAGGTGCTGAACTCAAAACTTCCCATCTATTTCAGGTACTCTTGCAGGAGAAAGTACAGATAACTACCAAGACTCATGGGCTTGATACCACTTCTTTCCCTATCACACCCATTAATCTATTCATACTCCTCTAGTTCTTCCCACTCTGGTTGGAGTTGAGTGCTTTTTCCTCCCTGTTGTTGCCCTCTTACATTCCTCCAGCTTTTCTGGGCTTGTCAGCTTGTCTTCCTTTTGCTTTTCCTAAATGCATTTTTATTTATTTTTCTTGTTTGAAGGAAAAAGGTATTTTTTGTATCAATCTGTTCTAATGGCTTGATAAGCACAGAACTGACTAGAGGATTGTGAAGGGAGCTGTTATTCTGGAAAGCTGCGAGTTCTTTGATGCAGCAATCTTTAAAGAAGCGTTTAGAGCTGAAACTCGGCTTAAAAAAAGGTAAGTGCTCCCTGTATTATCCACCTTGGGTAGCCAACTTTTAGTTGCCATTACAGAGCTGTTTGTTGAAGATCAGCATATTCCCTGAAGCAATATTGAAATTTAGGGACAAAGGAAGATCAATTTAAGTACTGGACTTTGCCAGCTTGATTAGTGAAACACTGCTCTAATACCGAAAGTACATATATAGTTATAAGATCTGTCACAAAGAACATGTAACAAGGCAGACCTTTGAAGCTGACACATATTTGGGGGAATTGTATACTATACTGCTGTATTATAATCACAAAGCCTATACAATTTTTCACAAGTTTGATATAAAATAAAGCCTTTCAATGCTTTTATGACACAAAGGTGATTTTCAGAGCTCTCTAGAATTAGCCTTATGCTTATTCATATGGTAGTTTAGAAAAGAACTCTAAATCCCATAGAAGGTAATGAAGAGTATTCATTCCTTACTCAAAGGATGTCAAAAAGTCGTTACGTTCATGTGAAAGTACATACAGATAAACAAAGAAGATCTCAATTGAGTATACAAATGCCTTGTATGTCATATACACAACCAACTAAATGTGCAATATTGGAATAAGAAGGAATCTCTTCCATCTACTAATACTTCACCCTTAAGAAAGTTACTAGCCTCAGACTGAAAATGAGATGTTTTTACAAGGGATACGCATAGACAAAACTTCCTACCTTTGTATGTCCAGACCATACATGGATTTGTTTCTTTGGAAGATAGCATTTCTCTGGTGGCACTGTAGAACGGAGATTAACTCCGACGTCTTGAGGGACATGAAGATAAGATCTCCCCTGGTAGTCGTACATTTCCTTGACTAAAAAGGTAAAGATAAAATTCTGAGAATGCTAGAGACTGCATTTCATGGGGTCATAAGAAGTCTGAACTGTCCAACACAATTAAGATTTTTCTCAGTGCAGAAGTTCTGCTCTGAAGCAGAACAAAAAGAAAAGAAATTTCCTTAAGAAGACACAAATGTGGAGTTTTATTTGGTATCAGCTGAGCTCAAATTAAGTGTCATTTCAGCAATTTCCTCCCCCTTGGTCTTACTCATCATCCAACAGCTAGAAATGTTCCTCAGGCCAATGAGGGTTTGTTTACACTGACACTATGACTTTATAGGGATCACAACACATGCAACTAACTCTGGCGTTTGCTTGTGCTTCATGTTCCAACCAGCTCAGTGCTGTACCAGTCAGATCAGCTGAACAGGAGAAAATGACCCAATTCCACTTTGGGAAACAGTACTGCTCAGCAGTAGCCAATACATGATCTTCAAACAGATTCAACAGAAGTGACTGGACAGTCAGACAAGCACATTAGGGATATTGTGGAGTGGACTTGTGTTGGGTAATGATGACATTAAGCCGTTCTCTGATAAAATAATTCCCTGGTTTCCTTGGTTGTACAAGTGACCTTTTACGTGGCAAAATGACATATTAGCAGATTTCCAAAAGATTTGAGTTTGAAAAGATTAAAACTTATCCTGTAAGTGCTTTCACGGTGAAATTTCAGGCAAGAACCAGGAAAAAAATGATAAAAATAAACAGATTGAAATTACTGAGGATCTGAGGAAAGTTATTGAGACCAAGGAAACTCAACGGGAAAAATTTCAACCTTGTTATGTTCATCACTGTTCAACAACGCTGTCACAGCCTGCTATATATAAAGAGAACGAAGCAGCAATGTCACTAATGCATAACTCATATGCAGTCAATGCCTTTAAGAAAGGACACTGCAGCTTGTCTGTGTGAACGTGGCTGTAGGAAAGCAGTTAACCAAGAGAGAATCTTGGTCTGCCTATTTGTCTCACGCTATACAAAGCAGCAAAGTTTTGCATGCAGCATTCTAAGTTCCTCCTAGATAAATTGATTTTACTTATTTAAATGAGATCAAAGAATTTTTTTTCTTTAAAGATACCATATGGAATAGGCTTCCATCAGGTTATTATTTGACTGTGCTATTTTTCATGATATGACAGCAAGAAGTTACATTAAACACGGAGGAAACAAAGTCTAAGCAATTTTCTGAATTATTATGTATAATGTACTTACTTATATTAATTTACTTACATAAAGTACTTATATATTCACAAGTACTACTTGCTGATGAAGGTATCAGCATATAAACTATTAATTCTGGAACTGAGACTAGGCCAAAGTTATAACCTAAAAAGCTTTAGTTTTGCAAAATGGCAGAGGGTTATGTGAGCATGTCTAGTAACATTAAATATAAATAAAACCAGTACTCCTTAAGATGACATTTCCACACTGCTATTCACAGCATAAAGTGGAATTAGTCCAATTATCTCTTCCCATATCCTTTAAGCTTATGGCTGTGAATGCTGTATTATCTCTAAAGCAGAAGCATTGAGATGCTGCCATCCTTACTAATTAACACAGCAGGCGAGCAAAGGGGGAGAGCAAGAGGAGGAGAAGAGGTAGGAAGATGGCATTACCGTGTAATATAGTCTTCTCCTCCCCAGGTTTATCATCCTCTAGCTTTCCTCTCTTCTGCCTCTTAGCTGTTATTTCATCCAACTCTTTCTGTTCTTCCTGGAAAAGTAAAACATGATCTTGGCTTTTAAAATCATGTAACAAAATCCAGAACCCAAACAACATTTACTTACTATTAAGAATATGTTTATTTGCTAAATAAGATTAGAAATATTTCTGTTTAGGAAGAAAAAATAAGAAAGAGAAGTATTTTTATCAAGACCAGAACACTTTGAAGAGCTACATAAACCAAAAAAAAAAAAAATAAAAAAAAAAAATCTTCTTATTCATTGACTAGAGCAAAAAAAAAAAAAAAGTCTTCTTATTCATTGACAAGAGCAAAACATAAAAACATGACTAAGAAAGGAGGATATGTGTTGGTTGGAGGCTTTTTTTAAATATATAGTTTAAAAATAATAATAGAAAAGCTTTATTTGCCCTTCATTTCAAGGCACGTATGTTCATAAACAACTTATGGGAACCTATGAGCTATACATTCACAGAATCCATTCAGTTTTGAAGCAAATAAATTTGTAGTCTTGCAAATAATTGAAAATATTGATAACATTCTATTCAAACATACCACCTGAAATGGTTCTACTACCTTAAAGCATGGCCTGGAACTGATAGAGAGAAGTTATTTAAACAGCTGGACCCTCTACCACTACCACATAATATATCATTGCACTGCAATGTATTATCTATTGTATTAAGGCAGCACTTACTTCTGAGGGTTTAGCTACTTCTTTTTCATCAACATATTTTGCCCATGGTCCCAAGAAGCCATCAATGTTAGATGCATCATTCTCTTTAAATTTCTTCCTTTTTTCTATCTTCCTCTGTCCTGTCTCAAACACTGTTAAACCTTAAAAAAAAAGAAAAAACAACATACTGCCTAGAAGCCAACACAGATCACAACTAAGCAGGGCACATTACACTTAGCTTAAAACAAAAGCAGCCACCACTATTCCCCTCCAACACACTCACAATGTGCACCTCGCAACGAAAAAAGCATCTAGAGACCAAAGAGTTGCTAGTTTGTCTAATTATAACCCTGCTAGCTAAGTACAGTAACAAAAGGAACCACTTAAGCTCTGTCATGTCAGAGTATGTAACCATGCATGTGCCCACGCATTTTTAACAGAAAGGCTGCAGACCGTATGAATAAATCAGTTTTCATACACTAAATGGTGCTAAATAAAATATCAGTCCATTCAATTGACTTCTGATCCCTCACTTGTTCCGAATTTCAAAACAACAACAAAAAACATAGCACCAAAAAAAAACCCCAAAACAAACAAACAAGAGTAAAACATGTACCAAACAATACCCCAAACAACACTCAATGACAACGTCCATGCATTTTAATTTAGTGAGAAATCACAGTCACTTGCATCCAACTATTCTCTTGTTATTTCATATAATGCTACCTTATCACAAAGGTTGTGCTCTCAGAATTTCATTTGTCAAAAAAAAATTAAAGATATACGAGGAAAAATCAAAAGGTTAAGACTGGGTAAAGCACTGAATTGCACATACAAGTGCAGTTTTCAAACAATGCTTTCCTACAGCATCAGAAACACTTAATTAGTAGAAAGGAACCAAAAAGAGTTCCAATAATTATAATGAGGGATGGTAAATTATGAAGTCAACATTTGCTTAAAAAAATTAATAAAATCCCAATATCAAATCTACTTTCATATTAAATAATTTAACTGTAGTCATTTCTTTCTAATGTAGTTGCTATACAAAAAGAAGTCTATTACACACATGCTAAAAAAAAAAGAACAAATATGTGCTAGGGAAAGCATAACTAACTGTAAAGTTTACACCGGTACAATTTTGCAAAGTAAAAAAGCCACTTTGAGTGTTAAGTATCCTGTACCAAAGTATTAATTACAAAAGCCATTGCCTCTGGCAGCCAACCCTCTCAGCGGCAGGCGATGCCTTTACCAGTTGGCAGCTTTCCAGGGGTTTTTCCTTTCCAAACAGCCCAACTCTGCTCCGGAACAACACCATGCAAATCCCCAAAGAGGGGCCAGAGGTGCTATCACACAGTGATCAGTTTGCTTCACACCACTGAGTGGAGCTCAGGCAATTAGTTTAACATTCACATACACATGCTGTGTAATATGGACACAGGTAACTTTAGCTAGGCCAGAATTTAGGACTGAAAAGTCCTGTTACAAACATGGAGATTTATTTAGCCATCTATGGACACCTGTTAGGTTCCAACTGAAAACACTCATTTGCAATTTTGACACAAAGATAGCCTGAAACATTCACTATTTAAGAAAAAAAAAAAAAGGGGGAAAAAAAAAATATTTCAGTAGCTGCATTCCCTATTAACATTACAGTTTGTCCAGAGAGGTTGTGGAGTCTCCTTCTCTGGAGATCTTCAAAACTCACTTGGATGCAGTCCTGTGTCACATGCTCTAGGTGATCCTGTATGTGCAACAGGGTTGGACTAGATGACCTCTAGAGGTCTGTTCCAACCTTAACCATTCTATGATTCTATGATTTTTATTTCTTGTCTCTTCAGAAGTGTGTAATTACCAGAAGTTTCAGTATTTCCTTCCCTTGCTAACACCTACTCAGTTTTTAAATGAAGAAGTAAAGGAAATAGCAGTCAGTTGCAAATCACTTATATGAGAATCTGAATTATTTACCTTGATTTTTTTCAGCCTCTTCTACAGAACCAATATATTTGGTTGCTACTTCAGGGTTATCTATAGAGGGATCTAATGCATAACCTAGAACAGAAGGAAAAATAAAATACTGTTAATTTCATTTAAAAAAACAAACAAACAAAAAAACCCAAATCCACAAGAACCTTTTCTGTGTATTTTACTATTTGCTCCTGTGCACCTTATGTTTTTTTTCCTGTTGGCTCACAAGAGCTAGGGATGAGGAATGGGAGGCAGTCTGAAAACCATCTCCTTGTCACGGAATCACACAATCTTTCAGGTGGACAGCGGACCTTGGGAGGCCTCTTGCCCAACACCCCGCTCAAAGTGGGCTCAACACAGACTTCAAGCTAGTCTGCCATTGAGCAAACAGTACAGTTCAAAATGGTATGAGCAGCCTACTCCTGTTTCAACATGGCATAAGGAAAAGCCTCGCTCAGGGTGGTAGATGAGTACGTGAGAGGTCCCATTCAGTTTGGGTTGGGTTCCCTGACTTGCTAAGCCAGTAGCTGGGTGCAAACCACCTGCCGTGACTAATCTGACTTCAGCAGTCGCCGCTGGCCCTGCAGCCCCCTGCCCAGCTCCCACCATTTCCACCCAGCCAGGACAGAGAGGAGAAAAAGAAGTAAAGCAGCAAATGGAGTTTCCTAGGGCTCTGCACATGTTCTGCTTCCACTGCAGAAATTATACTGCTTCCAACAAGGCTGCGAAAGTTCCTTCCCTCAACTTGAAAGCATTTGCTTAGTTTGACTAATGAGAAGGTACCGGAAGAAGCTGCAATGGTCTTTAATTTTTTAAAGAATTAAGTAGTTGTGATGCCATTTCCTGATTACTGCTATTGAGTCTTGTTAAGAAAAGTGCTACATAATTTATAAATAATTTATAAAATATTTCAGCATTTTACAGATATTTGTGATATTTGTAATATTTGACTCAGAGGTTCTTATTTTAATATTCATGGCTTACAGACTCACTTCCTGCTGAAGGGTACAGCAAGATCTCACAAGATGACAAATAATTTCATTTAGTTTCCATGTAGCAGGTGCACTGAACAGCTACTGACCACCATGGCTTTATTTTAGCAAAGAGTGCACCCTGGTGGACATAACAATTTTTATTAAATATTACTCAAATGACAAAATACCCTTCAGGTCCAGTGAGAATTTCTCCATACCAAAACAAAACAGATCCAAAGATAGCCAGACACCAGCCCAAGTGATCACACACAGGGTCAAATATACCCAACCCCTACAATCCAACTTCTGCATTTGAATTGATTCCCAGAGGGAATCACGAACCTTGGGAGATTCCCCATCCCACCTGGGACGTCACTGCCCCATAAAAGCACTTAGATGCAGACAAGGTGGGAACCAACATCCCAACAGCCAGAGATCATCATTTCCCCAACCATTTGTCAGAAAAGGCTGCTGTCCTGGTAGGTGGTCCGCTTCATTTATAGTTAGTTAGATGCTGGGGGAAAAAAAAGACATTTAAACTACAGAAAATCCATGGCAAGAACAAGGCAAGGCTTAACATTCCCATAGGAGGGATCACTCTACCTGCAGCGACTCTGATTGAGAGCCAAAATCTTTGCTTGGACCATTAATCCAAATAAGACCCATTTGCAGTAAAACATACAGCCATGAATATAAGGACAGAATACATAACAATACCTTATTAAGAAATATAAATTCCAAGCATATTTAAACCAAAGAACAACAATAAAACTTATTCTAGATTAAGATCTATTTTCATGGATAACCAAACAGACAGGCATTACAATTAGATTTCACTAATTTAACTGCATGCTTTTATTAAACCAGAACTTCAGCGAGTTCTTTTTTCCCCCCCAAACTACAAGGTTTCCATTAACGACAGAGAGATATTACTTTGGATTGATGTCAAGATCAATACAGTGGTTTATTTGTCCTCCAACTGTATTGACACAGTCTCTAGGACTCTATTTGCTTGGTTCCTGCACAAGAGGGACAGTATTCCAATGAATAGGGCCCCTGGGCCAAGCACAGCTTCCCGTGGAAGCTGAGACTTCTTCTAGCTGAGTTGAATTTGGTCCAGCATCATTCTCATAGGAAGGCTCGGAACAATTTCTACTTTCTAGTGGTATGTGAAAGCCAATCTTTTCTTCTCTGTCTGAGGCTCCTAAATGCAGCTGCAAAAGACAGCTTGCTTTTATCCTGCTCAGTTGGGATGCCACGTAATGCGCCCTGACTCCTACGTCTCCTTCAGTTTGATTTAGCAGGCAGAGATTTCATGCTATAGTTTAGCAATGAAAGGTACAATTCCACCTACGTGCATAGCCGCAATGCATCTGAAAAGGGTTTGTTAAATAATTAGGACTTTGATGCACATTTCAGAACGACAGCTAATTAGAACAGGTTTACACCAAACCCTGCAAAAAGAGACTCAAGGTAGCTCAAGGTCTGGGAAACAATTTAGCTGCACTAACCGAGGTTGACTGAGCTGGCCTCTCAGGAGAATCAAAGCAATCTTAAAATGAAATGTCTCCAACCATGAGAAGCAATAGTGACTGTAGCTGTTACATGTAACATGAGTAGGTGGGGGAAAAAAAATTAGAAGTGTAATTTCTAGCTCAGTAGTGTCATGTTAAGCTCTGAAATATCAGTTTTAGAGATGAACATATCTTGTTACAGCCAGGTTTCTGAATATTCATAAGAAGCTCTGAGATTCATGGATGGAAAACTGTTTATTATTTAATAAGACATTAATATCTTCTGAAGGAGAGGTTTTAAAACACTAAATGGTGCATGAATGAACCATCTGCAGAGTAGTAGACCACTTCTAGCGTAAGTATTAAGGTTGAAATAGATATGAAATGATTTCTCTACCATATTCATGAACAGTTTGCGTGCAGCATGTCAAAAACAATCCCCAATTCCCTATTGCACTGGAAGTCTGTACACGTTATTTCAAAGAGCGTATGGCTCTTGTTCAGAGCAGAGCTCGAAAAAGTTTTTCCAGTGAAAAAAGCTGCTCCTGCTGATGGTGCAGATAGGGAAGAATAAATGCAAAAAGACCAAGTTTCCAGGCCTTTTAGGCCAGGCTCCCAGGACTATAATATAACAACAAAAAAATATTCCTGATGAGGATGAAGTCTGGCTGATCTCAGACAGTGCCACGGTGACTTAATCAAGGTTAAGGTATTTTTGAATTTGTAAAAAATACATTCTGGAAGAGCAGCTTGTTCTTAAGAGCACAGGAACAGATCGTTAACCACAGTCTTGCAAACCTCTGCAGCACTCGCGTCAATTCTGAACTTCCAATATAAAGCGTGTCTTTGCAAAATGAGTAGGTTTAGTCTAGACTAAAAAGGCTGCTGGTACACAGGAGGCTCAAAGAGTGCTCCTCAATCAAACAGTCGGGGAAAGCCAACAGTTAAAGATAAGGAATTTGCAATAATACTCCCTCCTAAGAATGCCACGTCCTCAAGAAAAAGATAGGAAAGAAATTTGAAAACTCAGATAACAGTGAGAACAACAAGCAGAGCCCCTTTAGAGTGAGGTCAGAGAAACAGAAAACCCAAACGTGCATATTAAAATGATAAAAGTTAAAAATACTATACAGTGACATTTGAATATCAAACTTTAAATTAAAAAATCATTTATGGGATAATATTGACATAATTGGAAGGAAGACAGACTGTCAGCAGGTAGAAAGCATATGGAAGTAAATGGTGAAACCAATGGAGAGAAATATGCTACATGCTACAGAAAGCTTATAGAAAAATCAGAGTAGCAGGTTAATAGCGTCAAGAACTACAGAATCCTTTGGAATGAAATCCCAAATTTAAGCAGAAGAAAGTACGAGTTCTCTGTTACTACTGCTCAGCCAGAGGGAAAGCAAAAACCATGGAATGGTAAAGGAGATTAGACAGGAGCTAAGGAAAGAAGCATAGCAGCAATGTCTTAGTTAGAGATTCATAAGAAAAGAAATAATTGAGCATTGAGGAAAGCCAGATTTAAGATACTTCTGTTAAGGTCACACATTAACAGTGACTATAAGATAGTATGAAGCAACATGTTTGTTGACTGATTTACACTGCTTGTGCAGGGGGGTGGACTAGATGATCTCTAAAGGTCCCTTCCAACCTAAATCATTCTGTGATTCTGTAACATTTTTGAGGAAGCAAAAACAGACGGAAACATTCACTCACAATCCTCATAATATCAAAACAGAAGGGCTACATAAAATGATGAAGATTTTTTAAAAAGTGGAAAGTAAGCAACAAAGGGCAAAGCCTTTTCTGAAAGCAGGGACACTTGAAATACAGACACTATGTTGGAGAAAAGGAACTACTGCCTGCCAGCTATCAAAAGATGACTTTAAAGAGCTCAGAAGGAAGTGAGCACAGCTGAACAGCATGTAAAGAGACATTACTAGAAATAAGGAAGTATTCTTCCCAGAGCTGAAGTTGCATCCAAGTATTGAAAACACAAAGAATCAAACTCTGGCAGGCTAAAAGAAGAATCTATAATAAAACAGTCAAAAAAAAAAAAAAAAAAAAAGGAGCGAATCACATAACGCACAGAGAGTAGTAACACATTAACCTTTTGTCAGAAACCTCAGCAGCAAAAACGAGTGTTCACGAAAGACCAATGCGGGATTTTTTTTAATGTGTTCATTACCAAGGAGCCTGGGGCAGTTCCCATGCTAGAGCCTTTCTTTAGCGGTAACGTGACAAAATATCTGTCTCACAGAGACATGTCAGGACACCAAACAGACAGATGAATGGCAACAAATCACCAGGACCAGATGGTATTCACCCATGAGAACTCAATCCAAACTGCAGTGGATAAACTCTTGCCTAATATCACCCCAGTAGGCCAGAAATGGAACGTATCAAATGCGCTGCCAACTTTTAAGAGAAGCTTCAGAGGAGATCAGGGTACCTGCAGGTCAAACACCTAGATATTTGCACAGATAATGCAGTAGAAAACACTGAAAAAAGAAGGCTCTTGGATAGGTATATATTGCAGCAGAACAGCCTACACAGCTCTCTATAGAAAATTTAAAATGACAGAAAAAATCCAGAATATTTGTGAGGCAAGAATCACACAGAGGACTGAAACCTACTTGACCGTGAGTGCCTCCAAGAAAAAAACAAACAAACAAACAAAAAACTTAAGATGGCCAGTATAACACAGAGGGCCCTATGTCATTAGTTCATAAAAAGATCCTAAAACAATGTTTGGTTTCAACAGAGCAGGAAATTCTTTGGTGGATCCATGCTTAGGCCCATGCTGTGTAACATGACTAAATGATCGGGAAAAGGGGAGCATCTAGCAGATACCAAGTTATTCTACGTGCTAAAGACAAATGCATCTAGACTTATGAATTCCTAGGAACTTAATTTCTAACCTCCCTCTCCATCAAGCCACAAAAGAGACCCGTGCTAAACACTGCACAGGGGTGCTCTTCCTCCTGAGGATGAGAGAGTAGAACTTGCACAGATGAGCACATCCTGAGGCCTGGAAAGGTTTCAACAGAGAAACAACAATGTTGACCAAGAGCTTTACAGGTGGGAAAAAAAGATGACAGAACTGAACCTATGGCTGAGATCTATAAAATAAAAATAGCACAGAAATAGTGAGTAAGAAATGTTTTTTTCTACCGTTTCTTCCAACACAATAGATTTGGGAATATAAAGTGAAACTAGAAGGCTGCAAGTTCAATAAATTTAAAACAGAGGTATTTCTACACACAGGGTACTGGCAAGCTGCAGAAAATGTATGGGATTCAAGAAGCAACTAGAAAAATTGTCAAGAAAAAAAACAGATTCAATAAAAGTTAATAAACAGAGTCACTGCCTCTGGCCAAGAGACTGGCTACTGGAAAACTACTCTGACATATCTCTGCGTGTGACGCTCTTCTGTTTCAACTTGGGCACTGCTGCCCACTCGCCTAGGCCTAGGTCAGCTCCAAAATGGATGTTCTGAGCATTCCAAGCATCACACCGGCCTGGAGAGACATCGGACAGAAAACACGGACTACAAGAGAAATAGATGAAACACTCTGCACTGCAAAAATGGGTGGGTTTTGTTTGTGATTAACCAGAGATTTCTGGTTTAAAATGTGTTAATCTTTAAGATGATATTTAAAACTTTCTATTTTCTTTCTTTTGAAACAAGACAAATTTCCATTTGAAGATGCAGAGGCTCTGCAGTAGTTATTTTGGATACACAACCTTTGTTACCAATCTTCCTCTCTTGTATCACACTTGATCTTCATTTATAGTTATTGGTTCTCAAAACATTAGCTGTTGCAGATTTGAGATCTCCTACCACAGCATAATGCGGCTAAACAGCCTAAGTGTTGCCAAAGGTCTAAAGACCTGCAGTTTTCAATTAAGAGATTAACTTTCTGTTCTTTCAATATGCTAAACTGATTAGCCACTGGAAAGGGAAAAAATAAAAAGGAGGCAAAGAAGTGTTAGATTTATGTCTAACAATTACATTTGTACTTTTATAGTTGCTGGTCTTTTCCAGGAAGATATTTATCATCTCCTTCCAAAATGAAAAACAGAATATTGAATTTTTTAACAGACAACTTTTTGACAACTTAAATGAATGCTGTTTTTAACAGCTCACAACAGGCTTTCTAGCAAGCCAAGATACCACGCTAATCTATTCCATCATCTAGCATGAATTTCAGCTTCTTGGAGCTTGGTTTTGCAGTTCAAATTGGCTAGTACAGCCTTGTCACAGCTCCACTCTCACTGTATCCAGGTCATTATCTGCTGAATACTTTTAGAAAGCTGAATGCGATATTAGTCACCAATATTCTCAGTCTCAAAAACACATTTTCATACTCTCTTGTCTTATCTTATTCAAGGCAGTTGTGGCACATCGATGATACAAACCAGCAGCAGAAATTTTGAGTAGGCTCTGTTTCTACCTTCCCTCAAACTAAACTTTACAGACAAAAACAAACACTACTTGCCTGCAGACTTGTCTTTTCAATATAAATCTAATGCCCTCACAGAAAAACAAAACATAACAAAACAAAAAAACACAACAAAAAACCCCCACTGCGTCCCACATACAGTTCAACATATAGTTTCTCTGAACAAAACAAACCCGTCTATTCAGATCCTGAATATGCTCACAGACCTATATTCTCTGTCAAATTCCAAAATTAAAATTGCAGAGAAATAAGATAGTTATGCTATAAAACTAAACATTCATTTTCAATATCTACATTTTGCTAACGATATTCCATGTCCTGGTAGCTGAAGCACCTATTAGCTAAAACTAATAGGTTTATTAGTTGTGCAAAACTGTGCAAAAGAAAACCCCATCTTTTCAAACCCACTCTTTTCAAAATGTCATATTTACAACAAAACCTGTAATCAAACCTAAAGAGAAACTGAGGGCGTTAAAATCTCAGATTTTAGGTATTTTTTCATACAGGTTTCATTGTAATAGCTGCCTCTCACATGTCAGTTATAAAGACATTGGTACTAATGCCCCAACGTTTTCCACTGCAGAACACACCAAGTGAATTCATGCATGTATACAAACCTAGTGCAATTCAAAGAATTGTGCATGGGGAGGTGATTTTCAGGCATGACTATATGAGGGAGTGGCCTTTTCAATGTAAATATAGACAAAAAAAAAGTCTACTGTGCACAGGTAATTTAATTTTGCGCAGGTAGTGTCAATTTAGAATGCGGGCTGAATTTGAAGATTAAAAAAAATGATGAGAACATAAGTGAGAAAGAGAGCATGCACAAACGCTGTTGAAAGCATGAGGACAAGACTTACAGTGAAACTCATGAGAAAAATTAACCAGTTATGCGTCAATACAATGGTGATTTCATTACTTCAAACATATCCTCAAAAATTCTTAGAAACCATGGTCTTTCCACATTTTCCTTATAAGAAAATCCATTTTTATTAGAATCTATATTGTTTGTTCACCAAACTCAAATGTTTCATTTTTCAAATGCACCTATAAGTGCAGGTTTTTTGAGATAAAAAAAAAAAAGCAACCATAATAACTGCCCCTATGGAGACACACTGCTAGAGAAAGAAAAGGTTCTAACAAATGTTTAAAACTTCTCACAAGGCTTCTCCTGAGGCTGCATTGTTCAGTAACTTTACACATACAGTATTTTCAGCAGAGGTACTCCCACTTCCTGTGATTCCCATTCATTCTGTATCTAAATTCATTTATTATCACATATTTAAAGAGGCAACTTCTGTGAAGAACCTGACATTCAGAAAGACACTTACTCTTTCACCATTCTGAGTTACCTTAAGAATCAACTTGCATAACAGACCTATAGTTATTTATTAGATTTAAGATTTTGATATTTTGATTTTTTTTGTCTTCTACACCGATGTAACTAATAGAAGCTTTAATTAAAAATGATTTGGTAAGAGCTCATATATTTGATTAAAGTTTCAGAAGGAATTACCAAATGAGACTTCTCAGAAACTACAGCTGTGCAGATTCTCAAAGGCTTTTCCCCATTTTAACAACGTTGCTAAATAGCCACTTAGAGAGCTTGAAGTCCCATTAACTATTCTCTAAAGAATACCTCATTTTGTCAAACCTGAGTATAATAAAAATGGAGGGGATTTTCACCATTAAGAACTTACCATAGGTTACGAATGTTCTTCTTTGTTGTTCAAACATGAAATCATTGATGTGAGCTGGTTCTGCATAGCCAGAAAGCATATTTCTAGGTGCAGCCATTTGCTGAGTCCTAAAAGGGTTTTCTGGTCCAAACTATATAAATAATGTTAAAAGAAAGTATATCAGATTTACTAATTTTATATCTATACATGTGCATTATTTTATTAAAGACAGAGAGCGATAAAGAATGGTGTGTGTGTGTTCAGAAATGATAACATGAAGTTCTTTAACTTTCTTTTTCTTTATGACTACTGAACAAATTTCTTAAGTCTGTTATTGCTTTGAACAGCTGATTTCACATTTGAACTTTCTGGCCTAAGTTACTGGTAGAGAGGACAAATCAATAGCAACTACTTGACCTAAAAGACTCCCGTTCAGTATGGGATCAGTACAAGCATATTCAAAAGACAAGGCAATAGCATATTATCCCTTGTAAGCGGGAGAAGGAAAAAAAACAAGTCCTACAAAAATCTTGTGGCCAATATGAAAATTGCACTACCAACAAATTTGGGGCATGTAAAAAGCTTAGGGGCCTTGCTGCATTATTGCAGAAAAAGCAGTTATGAAACCCTGCTCTGCCTTTCTTCTTGCAAGAGGGCAAGTGACCAAAGTCTTCCTGACCTTACCATGGATAAAGGACAGAGGGTACCTCAACAGTGAGGGCAAATAACCCGATATGCTGAGATTACTATAAAAATGAATTTAATCACAGTAACTGTGCTTGTCTTTTAAGTTCAGACACCTGACTGTCCCGCATTAGGTATCCCTAACTGAAACATTCATAACACTAATGATAGGTTCACTCATCTTATCCTAAATCTGAAACCAATATTTTGCTCACACATCTTACAGTTTTCAAACAGCCTGCCCAAAGTTGCAAGAAAGTAAGTTTGCTTTGAAAAGGCCTGTTTATGTGGTTTAAGAATCTGCATTAAGAACCACCTTTTGGTTCTTAAAGCACAGTCATAGAATCATAGATTGCTTAAGGTTGGAAGGGACCTCTAGAGGTCATCTTATTGACACAGGGTCACCCTACAGAGCATGAACAATTGATGGAACTAACCAGCCTAACTAGGAACTAACCTCTGTCTATCTGAAACATTAACCCCTGCTCTAACACGAGATAAAGAAGTCAAATACTGAGAAAAGTTAAATTCTTTAACAGCTATTTTTATTCCTACCAGCTTGCCTGTCAATTAAATTGAAATAGAAAGTGGTTCACACTGTATCAGGATGACCAATTTCAGTGCAAATGGTCTTGTACAATGTACATTTAGAATGACATCGTTTGCTAAAATTCTTAAACGTCATAGGACAGGAATAGAGTTCTATTGATAGTATGTAGATTTTAATTTTAAATATTCATTCTATAAACCATTCATTTACAGTCATCTTACAACCATTCACTTTGATTTAAGTAGTATTCTGAGTACATAGGAAAAAATGTGAAAATAGTAACAGACCATTTTCACGCAGTTAATTTGTTTTACTGCATACTTCTATGCTATCTTCCAAGTTTGATTTTTAGTTATTTTAGCTCTAATTTTGATAAGCAAGTCAAGACGCTTCTCTCAGAACCAATTTACACAGAATATTAAAATCCGAGCATGTACGAGTACTGCCAGTACACCTCTAGGTTATCTTTTTTCAGATCAAACTATAATCATAAATAAAGCAAGCTTTCAAAAGAAGATGCATTTTATTTGAATTTCACATTAGATTAATGGAACCTCTTTCCTTTAAGCCAAATATATTTCTGGTCCAGTATCTTACCTCAGGGGCAAACATGGTCTCATAAGTGGGATTGTACTGAACTTCCTTGATAGCGGGATCAAGGTGGACTCCTGTCTCCACATCTTCCTAAAAATAAAACAGGCATGTTAACAAAAGTATTTTACATATCCTTTTAAATATTACACTAACACCACTTCAGACCAGTGTCTTTTTTTCCCCCCACCTTAAACTATTATTTTTAGGACTGACAAGGACAATAGTAACTTGGCAAAAAAAAATGTTTTTAATCACAGAAGTATTGAACATTCACTGAAAAATAGTTTTAATATGCATGTGGAGTAGTGTATATATATATATATATTTAAATAAAGATTTCATGCACACACTTGAAAAAATAATAGCAAGATTACAGGCAAGCTTTTATTTGAGGATATTTCAAAACATGTCCTTTAAATAAGAATCAATTAACATGGTCACCAATTTAATATCCATGTAAGCAACTAAGATTTCTGCAAGAAATAGGAGGCAGAAGACTAAGCAAAAGAGTAACTCCTAAAATGACTCAGAAAAACTGAGGGTCACACAGCTGAAGACGACGACAGACAAGATGAGAAAGAACTGTCTGATTCGGCAGCAGCGCTCAGAACAACCTAGTTTCAAAGAACTCATGTACACTGATCGTAAACTGAAACTACATCTTTAACTTAAGGGCTCAGCTACACAAAGGAGAATGTTATTTTGTTGAATTGCACTGGTGTTGCTTCCTATGCTTTTATTCTAGAATAGATGCCTTTTCAAATGGGATTTATAGCGTGCCTATGTATTGATGCAATTCCAAATAATTAGACTGAAAATGTTACCTAGCATCAGAGATTTTAATGCTTACAGACAATGGGAAATTTCCAAGTGCAGCTGCAGCTCACACAAGGAAGTGTTACAGCAGAAGAAGTAGACACATCTTTAATTAAAAATTACCTCAAAGTGAATTGCATTTTGTATTGCAGTATCTTGAAAGAGCAAAATGGCACACTGCATACTTATTTAACATTGTTGGCTATTCTCTGGCATGTCAAACCCAGGAGCTTCTTTTTACTAATTCAACAGCATAAACAAATTTGTGTAGATATGCAGGACTTGAAGGACTCTAAAACCTGATTTTCTGGAACACATGAAGGAGGAAGGAAGTAAAAAAAAAATAAAAAAAAAAAAAAGTACCTCTTTATAGAATAAAGATCTCTGGTTTATTACCCAAACTGCTTCAAAAAATTTTCTTTTTTTCCTCCTGCAAAAAACATCAGCAATCCTATCAATTATTCTTAGCATACTGTCTTAGCAGGACTGTAAGCTCCAGTAGAAAGCTTTATCCCTACTGTATAATGAATATTTCAACGGGCAGGTCCAAATACTGCACTGCTCTTGCTTGAGCCTTTGGTGCTGCCAGCTCCGAAGCTGACCTCATTTCTCTCATCGCACGACCTTTCCAAGTCCCTAGCCTGGAATGACAACAGCTACCGGCACAGCCCCGGCTTTCCTACGCTGTCAGCTTGCTTGGGAACAGCAGCACCACAGGTCTGAGCGAGCCGTTTAGCAACACAAACAGATCCTCTCTCTACTTTGGCTAGAATAGGAGCCGTTCCCAAACTGTTTCCCAACATGTATCACCTATACGCCTGTATTTTTTTTCACAGCTCTGTGATCTAGGGATATTTTCCACAGACAGTTTTTTCAAGTTGCATCACACCACCTGCTCTTCAGGCCAGGCTTCACATCTTATCAGCCAGCCTTGTAATTTTGAAAAGTAAAAAAATAGTGTTAATGATGATATGGCATGATCATCATTGATCATATGAGATGATATGGTTTATCTAATCAATTGTCAGGGAAATTTAAACAGCTATCAGATTACTTGATATTAAGACATAGGTTTTTTTTTCCTTTGAAAAGGACAGATACATATTTTTGCAAAAATGCCAAGAATTCTGCAGTTCTCCCTTTTCTTTCCTGTTAAGTCCTATTATCTGCCGTTCAGTAACTGAGCAAGGAAACAGACTGTGCCATGAAAATGGATCCTCTGCAGGATGATTAGGGCAGCTCTGCTCCCACCCCAGCGCCAGCGGAGCAGCGCTGAGTCACTTGCAAGTCACACAATCTGCTCCCTCATCGAGCACCCCAGGCATGAGCTTTCTGTGCGAAAACCACTGGGCCCCGAAATCAAAGCACATGCTGGGTTGATCAGTATTACGCTGTGCAAGACCTGCAGCCTCGCTTATGAGCCCATGTATTTGTGCATTGAATGGTGACCAGGTGGATATGCTGCCGAAACACATCAAGGTCATATTTTCACTCTACCATCTACTAACAAGCTGAGTACAGTGCACCTCTCATGATAAATGTTGGTTTGAACACCATTATAAAACTAGTACTAACAAATATTAAAAACATATACCATTAAGACCATACTGTAGAACTGATACAGGCAGCCTGGGTTTGCTGTAAGTCAAACACAGTATAAATAAATGTTTTTTGGCATGTTGCACTTTTATTAGAGGGGACACTTGAAGACACAAACCCCATATAACAGTAAGAACAGTAAGAAAGCTTTCAGAAAGTAATGCTTTACTGAATACAGTACTCTTGGAAAATCTAATAAACTGCCCTGCGAACTTCAGCTGCACCTATCTTCTCTCTGCCTTCCTTGACATTGCTAAGAGCTCAGCTGAAACATAATGGCCATACCAGCACCATATACCAGGTCAGATAGAAGCCACTGGAAAGGGTGCAGAAGAGAAAAAAATCAAGAAGAATCAAAGGTCCCCCAAAAAACCCAGGACCTATGAAGAAAAATAGGATCACCTAATTCACCCCTGATGAGCATAACTTGATTAACTAGACAGACACCTATTCACTCTCGAGAGAAAACATCAGCCTTAAGAGATTCCCCAATGTCTAAGGGAGAGTAAGAACAAGATAAGCATAGAAGATGCTTCTTTCTCTGCACTTTCCCAATCTCCAACTATTTTCAGTTCAGAGGACTACCTGAGCCTAAAGAAATGTGTATTTACTGACATCCCTTCCCTCCAAATGATCTTTTCCAAGTATTTGTCCAGACTCTTACAGCAATGTGAACTTCTTGCCTATATAGTTCTCCTGTTTCATGGAGAACCTCATCCTTTTGTTTGGAATCCAGCTCATGGGCTAAGACTTAGCACACATTTCTTGGCTAGAAGAGGCAGGGAGTATTCAAACTCTTCTTTCTCTGCCACTTAGTGATTTTGTGGCTCTCTGTCATACTTTCCAAGCCAGTCATCTCTCTTCCATTTGGACCTGTTTAGCAATTCCTCAAGCAGACGTGGTACCCTCTGATTAACCCTGCTGTCCTTCTCTGAACCTTCTGCAGTCA
Source organism: Crypturellus tataupa (assembly GCA_034781795.1). Taxonomy (NCBI): domain Eukaryota; kingdom Metazoa; phylum Chordata; class Aves; order Tinamiformes; family Tinamidae; genus Crypturellus; species Crypturellus tataupa. The sequence goes on from JAWLRI010000116.1 coordinate 1,043,008, forward strand.
TAATGCATCCCTTTTAAGACGAAAGGACCAGAACTGCACGTTCTCTTCCTCTGCTGTCTTCTTTAAGATGCTGACACTTTTTCAGCACTTTACAGGAGTTGAGAGATAGCAGTAGAAATCTAAACTTGCAAATATGTTCATGCGTTTAGGTGTACTGGATCCTTATTCATGTCAAAATGACAGCTATACAAGCAGAAAGTGATACTAATGAACTGTAATTCTGCTCTCCTCACTCAGCTTGCTGTTTTTCCAATGCAGCACTGAAAGAATTCCTGTGATGTATCCTTAAGTATCATTTCTTGTACGTTTGTTCAGTTACGGCTAAATTCTAATTCTGAAGAATTAGAAAAATTCCTAAGGACGTGAGCAGCAAGTTCCCATGTATTTTCGGAGGGCCACTCAGACTTTCAGATATGGAAGTTATTGAGATCATGTTGTCCATCAGCTTTGCTCCTCTGAGAAATGATGTTTCACCTCAAATCTGACTGTGTTGCTAGAAGAAGCTTCAGTACTCTGTGCATTCAGTAAGTCTTAGCTAAAAGTCATTGATCTCTTTAGCAATTTGCATCTCACCTATGATTCCAAATAAAAATGAAAGGCAGCATTATAATGAAATATTTCAGTTAGCAGCACACCTGCCACAGACACCGTCCTAGAGGTGTTGGTGGACACCCCCACCCAGGGTACAGTTCAGAAAACAACTTTGAACGTGACGTGCACATTTATCAGAGATACATAGAATCATAGAATCATAGAATGCCTAAGGTTGGAAGGGACCTCTAGAGGTCATCTAGTCCAACCCTCCTGCACA
>JAWLRI010000116.1:1046842-1077369 GCA_034781795.1 Crypturellus tataupa
CGCGTGGCTTCCCCTTGTTTTTGGTTCTCAAATTATCACACCTAATTGGAGCGAGCACCCAGCAGCGAAGTGCCCCGGGGTCGTTTATGATCCTGTCCTGTGCTCGCACCTTCGTGGCCGTGGAAGGACTTGAATTCTTCCAACATTTCTTTTTCTCTTTTTTTAAAAAAATAAAGCCTAGAGTGAAACAAAGCTTCATTGCTTTATTGGTAATGAAGCAGTCTTGCACCTGGATTTCTTTTTTAATTATTATTAAACACAGCTATACATCTGTATATTAGAATCAGGGTTGTGGAAATGACTTTGCAAAGGTTTTTAGGTAGAGTCCCACGTTTCCTGCATTAAGACCTTTCGTTGGCACCTCTACCATGTTTGATGAGTATTTTGGATGGTTTATATGCTCTTTTATCTAAAATACGTGGTGATGAACGTGTAAATAAGGTACGCTATGTGACGCGTCATGTGAATAGCAGCTTATTAAGATGGAGAATGGATCTTTCACTGTGGTCAGTCACTTTGATGCGAATAGTTGTTAACTGATTCCCTAGGATGTGCTCGCGTGTTTCCTTGGCATACAGCTTCAGGGTGTTGTATGAAGTTGCAAGGGGCACTTCCTGAAATGTGAAATATTTCACGATCTGTTTCTGCAACCGGTTGACAATATTTTGTTTTCAGAATGATTAAATCAGCATTTTGATTCTGCTTTGTAATCTTTGAATCTTTGGGTTTAATTGACAGACTTGCTACTTTTTTTAAACTGTGCTGTGTCCAAATAGCCTGGATTGCTTGTAAGTAACATCTGATCATTTGAGGGTTTAGATGTGGTCATTGGGCAGCCTGTAGGAATCGCTTGCTGGTTTAAATTTGGTGCCTTCTCTTGCCATCAGGGTAGTATATAAGTAAGCGTGGAAGAACGTGGGCAGTGTTTCACTCAATAAAATTTCTATGTGCTTAATCTGTAGATCTGTCTAATTTTTACCGAGCATTCAAATGTGATTCCTTTATATGAGATACTGACTTCACTGTGCTTTAATTAGGAAGAGGTATAGACAAATACTGTACAGATATTGTCTAAAATCTAGGTTTTATTGAGGGGAAAAAAAGAATGGCTGCTTGCCACTTGTGTATAAATAATGTTTTTATGCACAGCAGCTAATAACTGAATATTTGTGAATTTATGAAGAGTTGCTTGATATCAAGCGAATTAAGGGATTAGTTTGTCTTTTTAAGAAGTCTTCCCATTGATTCTTATATGATGCAAGTATGTTGTTCTGTTTTAATTGGGGCCTACAAAATATATGGTTTTGGAAAAAGATGAAAGCTGTTCTGAATGAAAAAGCCTGAAGTAGTGAGTGAAAGATGACTTGAGATTCCTGGCTTTTCTTACCTTTTAGCTTTTCCAGCACTGTTTCTCCTTGCAGTCACTTGGACTCTTATTTCTCCAAAGGGAGATAAAAGTGCCCTCCTTTATACAGGCTTTTTGCATATAAAAAAGACTCATTTTGCACTCATTTTCACTGCTCCTGATGGTAAATACTATGTCAAGTACCACTATTTCTTCTTTTTCCCCCCAGGTGAAAACATAAGAACTATTTTAAAAGTAGTTCCCTGAGCAGTGGAAGCCTGAAGCCTTGCCCGCTACTTCATTTTTTTTTTTTTTTTTTTTTTAATCTCATGAATGATTGCAGATGCTAATGGGGTATTTTTTCCTGCTTGGAACACTTATAGTCTCCTCCTTCTGTGGATCATGTAACATTTTAATGTGTGCTGCAAACTCCCCCTCCGCCAGGACACTCATAGCATCTCGATTTCACGAACTTAATGTTTTATTTGGCAATTATCTTTGAGACCTTCATCCTTCTGTCAAATTCAATTGAAATTGGCCAACAGGTTCAAGACTATGTAGCAACAGACCTCCCATTGCCATCACCCTAATCCATATCCTACACAAACCCAATTTTATTTAAAAGCTGGGATAAAAGACATGAAATGATGAGTTAAGTTTTAGTATCTTTTCCTCAATTTCAGTATATTCTTCTCCCTGATGGCTAATGTTTTCCTGTGTTTTTAATATGTTCTGTCCTTTTCCTTTATCAGTTCTTCTGTAGCTTCCCTGCAGAAGATGCTGCTTAAAATCCCATTGGTTTTCTTTATTTTTTTCTGTATTTTTTATGGCATTTTTAAATTGCTGTCAGCCCACTTGCATGTGCACTAACTTCTCATCTACCCAGATCTGTAGATCTACAGTTTGAGGAAAAAAAATTCTCAGTTACATATCAAGCTGGGGATTGAACAAAAATATGAGGCTCTGTTGTCTATGGAATGTTCCCAGTTAGGAAGAAAATAAGGAGTTTTTGTTTTGTTTTGCTTAATTCTTATGCTTTTTGGCTGCTGAGAACAGGTGTTGTGTTGGAAGTCCTACCAGATTACTGTTAGGGCATCTAGATTGGACTTCGTACCTTATACCTGTGTATGTCTGATGCATCCTAATATACTCTGTTAGGAGAGCAAAACATATTTTTATAACTCATGCTCTGCCTTTTCCACCACCTCCCAGGCTGTGACTGCTGTGAGAATGATGATACTTCTTTTCTAGCTTTGTTTTTTTTTTTTTTGAGACTGTGGCCCAGATTCTCAAAGATACGAAAGCGCCTCCGATTGCAATCGGAGTTCTGTGTTTCCAGGGTATCTGGCTCTTAAGTATGGGGAGGGATCTTGATGATGTGTAAAACAGATTACAGTCTATAAATTTCATGTTTACAGGACCTGTTTTCAAAAGAAAACAGATATGGAATAAGACTGGGAAACAGCTCTTTAGACCATCCTTCTGATTTCAAATGACTTCGCGAAGAGACAAAGAAAAATTATGCATCTCCTTGTCCCTGGAGGTGGGAAGCACTCTGTGCAACTCACTCCAACTGCTCAAGTGCTCATGCGTTTGCTGTAAGCTGCCTCTCATGAGATCAAGACTTAAATTTGCAAATTCTGAATAATCTAATTGTTAAATGAAGAACATATCAGAGAAGCAGCACAACATTAATTCTAGACTTCTAGGAAAATAAACTAGTGTAATTAGAAGTTCTTTAATATTGTGTTTCTTAATCCCCTGAATGATTTTTAAATCGATTAAAATACAGAAAATATAATCAAAGGCATATACATTTATAAAAATTGATTTATTGATATAGGAGCTTATTTTGGGGGAGAACTAAATGAAATTCTAGCTTTTACTACTTCAGTGTGAGTATAAGCTCATTTAATATAACAAAGCTGTAGAGAATAGGAAATGTAGTTATATTTTAACAAGTTGCTTAATAAATAGCAGAAATAATGCGTAATTTGTGTTTATGCCTTGCTCTTGACTGGATGTTAGTTCAGTACTATGGTTGCAACATGAATTAATCTTCAGACATCAGAGAATCCATACAGAACTAGCTTATTAGGAGGATCCTATCTGACACTTAAAACTTTTTAGCAAAGAAGAATCAATTCTCAATCCAGGATTTATTTCTTTTGTAAGCTAATCAAAGATATAAATTTTATATAGATAGGACATTTGTATTGTTTATTTCTCCCTTTTTCCTTTCCTGCTCTATGATAAGCTACATTTATTTACTAGTACTGTTAATAGAATCTCTTCTCTATCTGGCCCCTTGTTTTCGCAGATTTAGAGAACTTTGTACTTGGTAGAAATTGTTTGGTATATTTAAAGCTTTTGAAGGGGATTTTTTGACAAATATTCTACAAGTTATGTTATATGTTCTGTTTGTCTGGGAAACATGTCTAAAAAATGTTGAAGTGGGCCGCAGTTCTCTTAAAATAAATAAAAAAAAAAAAAAAAAAAAAAAAAAAAACCTATGCACATAATACCCACCCCTTACAGCTGCAAGAGCTTGTAGGAAGAAATGCAGAGTGACAGTGGAGACTAATGGTACTTAGTGGTACTAACTAGTACTAGTTAGTTTAATTTACTGCTTTGTCAAGGAAAATATTCCTCATGAATCTGCTAGGGTTTTTTATCTCAATAATAGCAAAACAGATGTAGTTCTAATCATTTAAATATTTAAATTTTTAAAGATGGTAAGATTTGTCACAGATGGCAATTAAAAAAGCCATAGGGTGGGCCATTAAATAAACCATGAAATGAAAGGTAAAATATTGTCACAGGTCACTAAATCCTTTTGTGAGGAAGTAACAAATAAATGTTAAGTTTTGGTAGGCTTAAAGTTTTATTTTAAATCAGAAGCCTTGTAATATTTTACATTAATCATCTGTAGAAAGTGACTTGTAATGTAGCAGCATTTACTGAGGAATAAAAATTGTTTAATTAAATTCAGAAATGCCGAAGGTCATAAGAGAAATTCAGGTGAGCTATGTGGAACAACAAAAGGGTGACAGGAAAAGCTGAATGTTGATATATGCAAAACTGTTATGGCGGCAAAAAATAAGATGCCGTTTGTGTGTCTTAAGATTCTAACTAAGCAGTAGCAATTTAATGAGAACATGGGCATCATTCCAGATAGATAAGTGGTCTAGTTACTCGATTCCTTTTTTTTTAAATCACCCCTGATTACAGCTTGGTATAGAGAATGCAGTGCTGTTCACTACAAATTTCTTAATTCTCATCTGGTATTCAAGTTGGCTATTGGTCAAAAAAATCACAGTATCATAGAGAATTTGAGCCAAAGGATATGATAAGGTTTTCAAGGGTTTCCAAAGACTAGAATTATTTACCTAAGGAAAGGAAGAAGAGCACATCTATAAAATGCAAGGTTGGAAGCTATAAAATAGATGTGAATTTATGCTCTACTATAACAAATACAAAAGAGAGATTACATTCAGAAACTGTCAATTTATTGAACATGCCTTTTGCAAGAAAAGGTGAAAACAAAAAGAAATACTTTTTGTCTCCTTGCACTCCAAAATACCTGTTTTTATCTATATTATCTGTTATCTAGTGTTTGAATATTTTCCTTGAATACACAAGACCTGGCTTAAAGTCTGCTCTCTTCTTTTTTTTTCTTTCTAGCCAGTGGTTTGAACTTTGTTATTTCTCAAGAGATGACTGTTGAAAAAAATTTGTGTTGGACTGAGATGTTGTCAGTCTTCTATTTCTGTAGCAATTAATTTATATTATGGTCTTTGGAGTCATTGCCTGAATGTCTATCCCAGCTGATTGTTCTACACAAAATCAGACAGCCAAAACTGGTAGAAGAGACACTCGAGTTACCGTGTGCTCTCTGTGGTAATGGCCTTAAAGTGTAGAGGGTGGCCATTGTGAACACAGAAATGATGAAAATCAGCATTTTAGGAGAAACCTCGTTAGGCCAATCCACGGGCTTTGTAGACTAACGAAGGCGTACAACAAAGGATCCTTTGCGGCGGAAAGCCTAATTTTTGCATTAAACTTGTCATTCATTGTCAGCACAGCCTAATAGAGAGGCTGGTCATGGAAAATGGGAAGAAAAACAGACACCGAGGTGCTTGCTTTTTCTGGCAATGCTGTCATACCGGTGCTGTGTTACAGTAGGTTGCGCAGCAGCACCTGACTGCCACCTCTAAGGTAATGACTAGGGGCTCACCAAAGTCAGGTTTGCCAGTTATATTTCTAGAACAGGATACTGTTTGAATTTTAATAGCTTTTAACTTGAGGCACATTCAGGATAATGATGTGGGTCAAAACAATATAAGATAGTTATACTTTAAATGTTAATACCCTAAGCAACCAGTTCTAGCTGTTCTTGCTTTGAGCGGGGGAGTTGGGGGGAGGGGGGGGATGGGATTAAATGATCTCCAGAGGTCCCTGCCAACCTCAGATGTTCTGTGATTCTGTGATCTTCATGGCAGGAGAGGAAAATCTCAGAATTCAGAAGTTATTGGTGGTCTAGGCTGCTCTAGGCATAGTATATCTTAGTATGTCTTCGTCGTTGCAGCTTCGTCTGAATTTGCTCTTGTGAAAATACCTGGTGTTCAGTCCTGTATGGGTTGAACTGCAGCTAAGGAATGGTTTTGTCTACTGAATGAGTTGACATTCCTGCGCCACGTGTTCTAGGTGGCCCTGCGTGTGCAGGGGGGTTGGACTAGATGACCTCTAGAGGTCCTTTCCAACCTTAGGCATTCTGTGATTCTGTGACATTATTTCCTGAATTAACTTTCAGGAAAAATACCTCAGTAAGTTTTATGATAGAAAATATTAGGAAGAAGGAGGAAGAAATTCTGTGCAATTCAGTCCAAAAGCATCTTTTCCACTAGTTATGACTTTAAAAAAAACTAAAGTCAGATATAGGGGCTTATTATACATGGCTAGTCTGGCTAACACTGCTTTCCCCCCATCCCCGCCTCACCTCTTTTCTAACTGTGACAAGGGTTCTCTTCCAGAGAGAGTTTTATGTTTTTGTCATGGAAAGGGAGCATTTGTTCATATTCATTTTTTTCTACTTGAAGAAGAATTGTAACATTCATTATATTCCAGACCTGACCCTACTCTACCAAAAAAAAAAAAAGAAAAGTTCATGATGATGAATTTTCATTTCTTCACTTGGTTTGCAGTTGTTCTGTGTAGTGATCTATCTGATGTGCAGGAAAGTTCAGAGTGGGACTTCACTATATAAATTATTACAGCACCAGCAATGATCATAAAATATTTGGTGGTGGAGAAAAGGAAGCCTTATGGCTCCTCACGCCTTACCTGATGACCTGTAACCCAGACTTTCTTTTGCAGTTGCAGTAGATGGGAATGAGTATTAAGGTCTATGACATTTGTTTTTATAAGCTGCTTAGATATTTTGAGTCACAGAACAGTTGGAGCTGCAGGTGGTCTCTGGAGATCCAGTTGAACCCTCAGGCAGGGTCATCTAGAGCAGGGCCATGCAGAGGATCTGCAAGGAAGGAGACTCCACCACTTCTATGGGTGACCTGTTCCAGTGTTCAGCCACCTTCACGGTGGAGAAGTCTCTTCTTGTGAGCAAGTGGAATTTCCCATATTTCTATTTGAGCCCAGTGCTTCTCGTCCTGTCACTGAGCAGCACTGAGGAGAATCTGGCCCAATCCTCTGGGCACCCTCTGATGAGATATTTATAATACTGGTGTGCTCTCCTTCTCCTGACACTGGTGCCCTCTCTTCTGCAGCATGAGCAATCCCAGCCCTCCTCAGCCTTTCCTCATACCATTTATGTTTTTTTTTTGTTCCAGGGAATTCAGTGAATAGCAAAACCATTCCTATACAGAAGCAATCAAAGTGAGTCATTTTCTGCTTCAGATTAGCTTCAGAGTCTTTCCCCTAAGTCTCTTACCTTATGAGGCATTGGCTACCACAGGTGGTTTCTGAGCATTCATGTTCTGGTCTATCCTTGACTGTGGTGAACCCCTTTACTTACAGGAACAGCGTACCTAATATCCATCACTTTTCCCTTTGAATCCTTGTATAACATTAGAGAAAAGTTTCCTTTATTCCTTTAATTGGTTTCCGATTATTCCTTTTTCAGTTTCTGTATCAGGTGTATGACAAGTTGTCTTTTGTTAATGAAGTTGGAACTGGATCATGATATGGGACTCCTGCTTGCTGTGTTTTTGCTGGGAAAAGAATGCCCCTTTCAGGGTTTCCCAAATATACAAAAACTAATATTCCAGCATCTCAGGTGATGAATCTTAAGTTTCATCCAAAGAGGTAAAACTGGCTACACTCACTATTTGGCACTGTATTGGTCTATGAATATGTGTTAGTAACAACATTTCTGTGATACAGATTCATATTCTTTGGAACATAGATCCCATTCTTGCTACACAGCTTGGATAACTGTGTTATATGATTTAGGGATGTTGTGGTGAGAAGGGAAATAATCTGGCCCTGTATCTCCAGTGTGGCAATGCAGAGATAATATCAGCTGTTTGGTATGTATTCATGTGGCTGGGCAAACTCTACGACTTGTAGGTTTTAGGTGCCGTATATTGGCTCTGGCAAATGTCCTCTGAATGTATAGAGTAAGGGCTAAACTTTCCCATATACAGTAGTGGTGTTTTTTGGTAGGTTTGGTTAGCGTTGCAGGAATTCAAGTACTGAATGTAGAGCCAGCAGTACTTGGCAAATTGACTGAAATAGCTGAGAGTAAATAGGAAGTTTCCTTCATTGAGTGTGAAAACCTGACGGTCACTTCGTTCAGAATTTAGCACTTTGGTTAAATAGCTATATTTAACTTATTAATTTATCAAATGAGTATAAAGAAAATTAATATATTGTTGTTCAGTACATGGTGTGTTTCAATCACTCTACTCCAGCTTGAAATAAATACTGACTTTTTCCTTTCTCCCAATATTTCAGTGTTGAGTGAAGTGAAGTTGTTGGATGCACCTTGGATAACTGTGGTTTGCTTTGCAGTAGGTTGGTAGTCTTGAATGCTGTTTGCAGATATTAACAATGAAACTGAACAGTAACTGGCATGGCTCTGGTGGAGAAATAAGGATTGTTGACTGTGGAATTGTATTTCCTCTGTGGCTACAAACTTCTATTTCTCATCCACGCTGCAGTCTCAGAAAGCTCCTCTCTGGACACGTCACACCACTTTCGGTGTGTTAAATGTGGCACCTCCTCCGTAAATGCTGGTTTGCTCTCTGCTTTTTTTACTGCAGTGGGGGATGATTTCATGAAGAGGATTTACTCCTGCAAATGCAGAGGAGAATAACCAGTGTTGCCTTTCCATTTTAGTGCGCAGTCTCCTTGACTGCTTCTCCCCAAATCAGGTGTTCTACTATAAACCTTTGCTTTCTTGAAGTAGTCAGTAATAGCACAAAGAGAAGCAACCTCTTAAACCAGCCATTTTCAAGCCTCGGAGCTCCTGAGCAGTCAGTTTACCGCAGTTTGAGACACACGGGTTTGGTTTGTCCATCCCTACCTGTTCGCCTCTCTTAATGCGTATGTACATGGGGGATGAAGACATGCATCAGGTTTGCGCTTGCCCACAGTGGAAAAGGAGCTTCTCTAAAGCACAGGGATGAGCTCTCCTTACAGAATATTCACAATATCAGAATATCACAGAATTTCCCTCTCCCACATCTCAGAGATTTGCCATCCATGGTCATTCAAACTTCTCCAGTGTGGCCTGGATATCAGTAACAGATAAGGTGGAATTTCTATGTTACCCTCTGTGTAACTTTTTGAGTCTCAGGCGTAGAAGCTAATGGCAGCCAAAACTTCAGTTCAACCCTTGCTGACCTCTGCAATCCGCATTACTGCTTGGGCTTGTAGTTGTGTTTGTCAGGCCATTAAACAGCTCCGGAAATTCTACTTTGTGTTTTCCGGGGTCTAATTTTCTTAGTGGGATTTTTTTTTGAAGGCTGCTCTAAAAGAAAGACAACAGCTAGTGTTAGAAGTACATAGTAACAGTGCACAAAGTGAACGGACCAGGTCATGAAGCAAGCTTACAGCGTATTTCAGTCAGCGTTCACAAAACATTGATTTCTGTTTTATTTTTTTTTCTGTTTAGAAAGTATAAGTATTGCAATAAAGCAAGCTCTTTGCAGTTGCTGCTGCTGTAATACACTGTCCTTGCCTCTTTTGTAGAACAAATGGAGAGATTTGCCAGATAGAAACTACAGATAAGCATTTTATTTGTTTCTGATTTTCTTTTTTTTGCTCAGCTCATAGTTCTCTCTAGAGAAGTACTCTTTTCTGTTAAGCTGTTTTATCTTATTTGTTGAGGAAGAGTCTTATTTGAGAAAGAGACAGTAGCTGAAGTTGTGGAGTCAGTTACTCTTCACAGTTCTTTTTGCCTTTTTTGTTGCTTGATAAATTAATTTAAAGTTAACCTCAGTTAAACTTTGTATGATTGTTGGTAAACAGAATGATGACATTTTAGTGCATAGCTACCAAACACAAGTCTAAGCAAGTTAAATTTATTCCAGTTGCAAATTTGCAACAGATATCAGGGTTTGCTTATTTATGTTGGCAGTACACTTTAATTTGAGTGTATGGAAGGCGACTTAAGCATTTTAATAACTGAAATAATGAGTAGGAAATTAAACATTTTTCATGAAAAGAAGAAAAATATCAATTGTAAATTGTAATACATACTTTTCTTTCCATCTCTATTTTAGTTAAATATATCTAAGCAATGTGAGGCTTATTACTTTTTCAGATACTTTTAAGTGAGGATGGCTAGTAAGATGTGGGCTACTGTATTTCGTTTTGTAATTTACAGTTCATTATAATTATATAATCAAAAGAGAGTACTTTTAATAGCAGTTATATTTTAAACTGAAGATTGGAAGTACATAGCAAGGCCAAGAGAATGGAGAAATGATATTTTGACCATTAAATTATAGACTGCAAAGGCAATAAACAGTTTTCTTAATAACTAGAATAGGAACTAGGTGAAATTTAGAAATCTTGACTTCCTTTTGTTAGCTATTTAAAATTTTACTGAATTAAATTTCTTATATTTAACTTACTAGACCCTCCTTATATATATTCTTTGTTTTTCTTTACATTGCGCTATGAAAAGCTTTCTTAGAAGAATTTTTCAACTAATTCAGTACATCTGTGCATACCTGCCTACAATTTCAGAAAATACCTTTCTAAACAGCACTTTGCAGTTACTATTAACAAATTCTGCTTGCGCTTCTGTTAGAATTCTAGGCAGCTAAAGCAGGATAAAGCCATAATCCTGAGTGATTTTTCTTTTTATAAAGAAACATGCATTGAGAAATCCAGTCACCTCTGAGGATGGATGATGTGTATGATTAAATCCTAATGGATTTCTGTGTAACTGTTCACAGAAAAAAATAGATGCCATTTAACTGCTCTTAGCTTCTGTAGTTGCAGTAATAAAAGCCAACCAGAATTTTTAAAGCTTCCCTACTCTGTTAGGAGCACAAGCAACAGTATTACTGAATTAAAGAAAATAAAAGTTTCATTTAATTCTATTAATGCCTTAAAATGAGCGGAAATAGATAACAAGCAATAAGATTTGTCAGGTAAAAAATATTGGTGTGGAGACGTGGAGGAAATTAGCAGTGAGAAGAGTGAACGGTTGCAGAACTGTGTGAGGCAGTGATAGTCTGCAAAAAGTTTCTCCGGTTCCCAAGTGAGTCCTAAAAGCTCTGCTACTGAATTAAAGGAAGCCTTGAGGGTTGTTTTTGTCTGCTATAATAGCCTTTTTTTTTTTTTTTTTTTCTTGCATATTGCTAAATTACCTCTACAACTTATAATTGATGTGAGCATCTTGGGAAACAAATTTTAAAATATTACTGCTTTTGGAATGAGCCATATTTTCAAAATAAAATACACTCTTTAAATCTGCCAAGATGGTTTACAAAGTAAGCTCTTCACTCATCACCTTCTACCCTTGTGTATCAGTCAAAATGTTTGAATGCAGTGTTGTCTTGCTTTCAGCATACTTGTGCTTTTTACCAGGAATATGTAATTCTGCTAGTAAAATGCAATGTAATGTGTGCTTGCCAGTGTTGTCTTTCTCTTGGCTGTAGTTATTAGAAAATGTTGAAGAAAATCAGACTACAGAATTTCTTAGTCTCTTTTTTTATTTCCCTCCAAGTTACAGACTATAGGTTTAGCAGATTTGTTGCAAGATCTTTTACTTTAGGATTTTTTTAAATTGTTTGTTTTTCTCTTAAATTACTCATTTAAGGCCTTGACCCCTTTGATGATGGTTTTAATATTCTCCAGGACATCTTTAATGATGTGCTGTATACTGCTAGGCTGCAATGCACAGGGAAGGGATGAAATGTATGGGACGGTGGCTAGAACTTGGAGGAGGAGGGGAATCTGGGAGATCAGAAAGGAGAGAGGAGGATAAATCTTGTATGAAGAGAAGCTGTTTGCAAGGAAAAGGTGAAGGATCTTTGGAAGAAATCTCTGGCATGTACGTGTGAGAAGATATGGAGGAAAGCAGCAAGAGGAAGGGAAAAAACCTTACAGGAAACAAAATCCCATTTTTAAATATAATTGGGAGCAAATGTAACTGAAGATAGAATGTGGAAGAAGCAGTAAGCTGATAACAAAAATGCTGATGTGCTGCCTGAAGTTCTTAGGCTGCCATCATCCTGTATAAAATTCTTGCACACTGTGAACTGGAGACAGGAACCCTGTCTTTGTGTTTATTCTATTTTTGTGTTTTTAAAAGAAATGGATCTTCAATGGATGTAAAATTTTCTCTAGGCTCAGCCAATTTCAGAAATGCACATCGTGTAAGACTGCAGGTTGTAAGACTGCATTTCTTATGGTAGCGATTTCCTTAGGCAGATCCTACTGAGCTTCATGTCACCCTGCAGTTTTGTGGTTTTATAGTAACTCGCATTAGGGTGCTCATACAAGATTTTGTTGATTTTTTGTTTTAACATGGACTGATTTACTGATTTTTCTGATGCTTCTCAAACAGTTGTACCTGCATGGCTGGGGTGGGACAGTGGGGGAAAGAAACTGCAGGAATTCTCTCTGTGCTGCTTAAAAAGAAGTTCTTAAATTAGTGCCCAAGTATTCATTACCATTTCATGCAAAACTTTGCCAAGGATTTTTTTCAAATATTTTGCTGCATTTCTGGCATTATGAAAGTTGTGACTGTTGATATCAAAAGTATCAGGGATTTTACCTAAACATTATTGGACTGTGGAAGCTGAATGAAGACTTCAGATAGAAAAAAAAGTAGAATACTTTTTTTTTTTTTTTAAGGGAAATAAAATTCTAAAATTCTTAAATAATTATGAGAGGAAAAACAGGTTCATTTTTTCTATGCCTTCCTCCATCTTACTCCTGTTTTAATTCCTTTTAATCCCTTAATGTTTTAAAATCTTTTCATTAAGTCATAGAGCTGCAGGCTAGAAGGGAGCTCTGTGGGGTACATGGTCCAGCCTCCTGCTCAGCTCAGCCTCTCCAGGGGCAATTCTACATCCATGACCATCCTTGGGGACCCTCGCTAGTTTCTTAACATCTGTCCTGAAATGAGAGCCAAAGGCCTGGAGATAATATTCTGGTTATTGCATACTTGCAAACTGGGAGACAGTAGCTTTACTTCCTCTGTTCTTTGTCCTCGTGCAGCCCTGTGGCCTCCTTGTCTTATTTGCCGTGGGAAAGCACTGCTGACTTGAGCCAGCTTGGTGCCCACTCTAACCCTCAAGTCCCTCTCAGCAGGACTTGCATGGGGCTAATCTACCTCCTTGGACTTCTTCCCGAATGTCACAAAATTCCACATGACTCACTCTTCAAGTTGCTAAATGTCCATGTTATTTTTTATTATATATGTGTATTTTGTTTTCTCTTTATACATATATATATAAACATATACACATACATTTTTACCTTTTAAAACCAAAGGACTGGAGCTGGAAGTTCAGTGCAACCGTGCCAACCATCCGTGGTAATCCAAAGAAGATGACCTAAGAAACAAAAATGCATCAAAATGAAAAACACCCCTGAGCACCTTGAAAGATGAATCTTCCAAGGGTGTTTTTAGATTTCTAGCTTAGAAAGTAGGCAAAAAACCCCCACAAACGTTTTAGTCAAGCAGAAAATACGTCAAAGGAAGGAAGTCATAATGATTTTTCATTAGGTTTTGCCACTTAGTGAAACAAATAAACTGAAAGAGAACACTGCTTTAATCATCAGAATTATCCATAATGGAATTGGATAACTGGATAGAAATCATTCAGATAAAATGTTCGGTGGAATTTTTTTTTTCTATTTCAAACATGTCTGCCCTTCAGAAAGGACTGAAGGGGGAAATAGTTTCTACAAGACGGTTCTGTTAGTGTTCTTTACCAGGGATTGATTGTACGGTAGTGTTGGACTCTAAGCACTTTGTAAAAACAACTCTTGTTTTTCTTCCATCATCATCTTACCCAGAGCAATCTAACAGAGGTAGGGTGGCGCTGGAATAGAGATTTTTGTCTGGAGCATTCCAGCAGAGAAACTTAGGCTTTTTATATAGCAGACTGGAAAACATTAAGGGCAGATTCAAGTTATATCTTCAGCATTCTGCATATGAAAATGTAGTTTCCTTCCCTATGGCTTGACAGTATAGGCGGGTGCATTTTATATGCAGTAAAAAAGCCTACTTTTTGGTAGGCTTCTTAAATGAAAAATAATTAAGCATGTTCAGTCTATAGTTTTTCCATAAAATGTGGATGAGATGTAATTATACCCATAGGAAGGATCTTACACACTTTCAAGAGATTGTATTCTTTTAAAACAGATTTGCTTTTCAAAATGTCACAAACACGATCAGAACGTCCCTGTCTTCTGTAGTGTGTGCTCAATTTGGTGCAGGTCAGATATTTTCAGCTTCACGCACTTGATAGCTTTATTGTAGCTATAGGGAGGTCTAGGTTTGCCAGATTGGTTGAACTACTTAAATTAGCAGAAACTGATTTTATAACATTGTCTATACCTACAGGGTATATTGTGCAAAGACAGAGATTTGAACTCAAGTGTTAATTGTTTTTATGAAGGAGAAGTGAGAAAATGGCTATGTGGAATGTGTATAGTTTAAAACTTTTCCAAAAAAACGTGTTTGAAACAGAGCAATTCTACATTTCCTCCCTTGTCTGCCACAAAAAGGGTTCTGAGTTTTTACCAGCATTGTTGATACCTGCATTCCATATTCTGTGTCTGAAGTTATTCCTCTGCTTTTTGGAAATTGTGATATCAGCTACAAAATAGGGGGACAGCCTAATTTTCTACTGATGTAACTTTAACTGCGTTATTTCAGGAGAAGATCCTAAAAGCTTCAGATCTGAACTTGAGTCCAGGTGGACTTGGAAGAAAGATATTTAGTTCATGTTTGAATTATTTTATAGTTAAGACCATCTGTAATTAACTTTACATTCTGAGATTTCACTTAAAAATTAATTCCCTCTAATAGATAAATGATGGGCTGTTTTCTTTAAAGGTAATAATGGAAAAGACATAAATGTAATCTGTCTATAAATAACAGGGAAGTGTTAAATTTAATTTGAATTAGAGCAGTTCACTAGTCAGCAAACCTATCAAATTAAATTACCATCTCCTGTAGCACTGTTAATGTGAAACTCTTCTGCTTTTCCAAAATAATTCTTAAAAGTTTTTCTGATAATTAGTGTTGTGTACAAGCTGTGCAGTAAAGGGACTACAGGACACTGCTTCTGGGAAGGAAAACCAGTCAAATCTGCAAAGCCCCTTTCTCATTCTTTGATGTAAACCTTTTCTTTGGTAAAAGATACTACCAAAAGGAAGTTGTTAGAATTTTGAAATTATGATTTAATGTAATAATATCCAGTAATTTTCTGTCTTTTTGGGTACTATAGAAACCTACTTTTCCTCCAAAAATATTAAAGAAAGCCAAAAGAAAACCAAAAATATGCAGAACTACATCCAGTCTACAGTAAAACACAATTTATTATCATATATTTTAAATAAGACAGACATACTTTTTGATTAATATAATTAATATTGGGATTTTCTTTACTTAGTGCGGACAAATGCAACCCTTTATTACCACTTTTATATTTAAGTCTTTCTTTTGAAGATGTGATATGAACAGGAAGACTTACCTGAGTGGTGAAGGTCTGCTATATTTGTATATGAAAGAGTTAGTCTTTATTTGTTATTCTGTTCATTAATATTTTAAAGAAAAATACTGTTGAAAGTTTTTCTGAACAGCCTAATCTATTTATTTTTATGTATATATACTGCAACTGAAATTAAAAAGTATCTGTCATAATGATATGGGCAAATAAAAGAGTATTTTTCATAGAGTTGCTACATGGACTAATGATTGTCTATTAATAGGATGATTAATAGCAAATAATTTGAACAGCGAATGCACAGAACGCTAATGAGACAGATCAAGAATGCAGCAGACTATTTCTGTATGGAAAATAGGTATTGAAATGAGCAGAACTGCGATATTCCTATGCTGCCTAGTTCTGATGTTTCTGATAGTGTTTTGCCAGTTAAGGCTGTAAGATTAGTTCTTAAAATGCCCGAATTCAGGCAGTGCAGAAGTAAGGAGCAGAGGCAGAAGCAGGGCAAGCCACCTGCCTGCGCTGCAGGGGCGATTACTCTCTTCAAACTCGGATCTAACACAGTTGTTCTAGGGATGATGTGAAGCCGGGTGTTCCAGCTGGGAGGTTATTTCCCAGCTTTGGGAGCACTTCATTTTGTGTGTTAAACTGGAGTAGTGCAGATTGGGATCATTTCCTTAAGAGCTGGAAGAAGTGTCCTTCTCCCTCTGTAGTGGGTGTAGATTGCAAGGCAGAAGTCTGCTATTTCCCTACGCTTTTCCACCTACGTAGCCTTTGACTGGAACGATGGATTCCTGGGACGCTAGTGGAATTTGAAGAGCCCCAGGTGGAGTTATTTATACCTGTCTGTTTGTTTTACCTGTTATTTTGCCGTGAGCTAGTGAGTTTAGACACAATTGTAATCCCTGCAGGAACCATCACAATCCAAACAGTGGTGACTCTGCAAATAAGACATTAGGATCTCTCTCTTTCCTCATTTTTACTGCAGGGCAAGCAGAAATGCGTGTTTGCTGACGCTTTGGAGATGTGCTCAAGTATGGGGCCTCTGCTCGGCATTGCCGCTCTGTGATTGCAGCCTTTTTATAACTGTATTTTTTCATTCAGAAGAGCAGTAGGAGGAATAATGGATTCAAATATACCAAATGATATTTAATTTGTTGCTTAGCAGCCACAGCAAATTATGGAAATCTCTGAGACAGAGCAAATGTTGCTGTACTAAAGGGATTTCATATAAGTTTGTACAATTTTTGTTGTTTAATATCACAAGTTCACATTTAGGTATGTGAGAGGATTCTCTTAACTACTCACTCTCCCATTAGCCCACAGAACTTGTGTCAAACCTAAAATAGCATCGGGGAAAAAAAAAAGTAAGAGAAGGGTTGTGCCTTTTTTTTTTCCCCTTGTTTCTTTTTTTTTTTTTTTTAATGTTAGGGAAAGCAATGAGGAGAGAAAAATAAACAACTTGAAAGTGCTCATCTGGTGAGTTTTTGGCAGGTAATGAGGTGCACAGATGAAAAATTGTAGCAAATCCCTAGTCTGAATATTTAGAGAATTCCCTTGATGACAATTTAATTTACTAGATATTTCACTATGTAAGTTTAAGTGTATGGAAATTATGAAAAGCAATCTATTATTTTGAAGCTACAGGTGATTGAATATCATACTGTGCAGAGGGGAGGCTGCCTTGTATATGGAATTTTTATCATGTGGTCTTAATTCAATTTTATTGCATATAGTTGGAAGAAAAATAATTACCATGGCAAAAACAAACAAAAGCTTTAAGCACATGTAATTCTTAGTATGCATTTTCTGTCTCCCAGTATTTGGTGCACAAAGAAATTACTGTAGACTGATGTTTGCATGTTGGGGAAGAAATGCACCATAAAGTTTGTTTAAAAATAAAGATAGCTCCAGATTGATTCAACATTAATATACATAGGAAATATATAAATAAGGAAAAAGAAAAAGAAAAAGCAAGAGGTAAATGGAAATTTCAATGTACAAGCAAACACCAGGAGCTGAGTCAAATGACTCTGGGCTGACTGTGGAGCAGCCTGGGCTGAGCAGAAGATGTTCTTGTGTGGTTTAAATGCCAGATTGCCTGAGGGGGCTGATATATCTTGACATAAATTCCAAAGCTCAGGAATTGGAGAGGGTGGTAGATGGGAAATAAATTGTCCTGGCCTCGGAGCCCTCCCATAGCCTCCCCTGTAGCTTGGGATCCCGAGCACCAGGCAAGGTTGGTAGGACCAGCCAGGCCAGGCAGCAGGGACTGAGTTTGGGGTCTCAGGGCATGAAACTATCACGGCAATGGGGAGACCTGAGCACTGGGAATTCCCAACCTGAAGGCATGAAAATGAGCAAATTCTGAGTTAACATTTTGAGATAGAAGTTAATAGAAGTTAAAGCTCTCGGACTATGACAACAAGTGTGATTACTCTGACTTTTGCCAGCTCTAACTTCTAAGTAGTGATATAACGGTACTTTTTGACCCCTCTTTCAAAGTATCTTTTCTGGATTAAATGAGTAATCGTACTGTGTGGGCAGCATCACTTTGAGAGTGGCTTTCAATGCATATGCAACTGCTGCAGAGAGACGCTGGATATTTATGGAAGTTTTCTTAAATGCATAGAATACTTTTCATCTCTAACGTAGAGAAGCAAACACGTGCCTTTAGAAATAAGACATAGAAGATGTTAATATCTGTTGCATTACAAATACTAATTTTATAAACCCTCTAAACATAGTACAACCTGAATGCTCATTTTATTTTTACTATGCCAGTTTTAACTATTTCTGCAAATCATGCTGTCCTCAAGACTTATCTGTTTAAACAAAATTTTTTGTTTCAAGGTATTTAAGGTTTATTTTGTTTCAAGGTATTTTCAAGCTTTAATTTTAGGAAAAGATGTGAGAAACTGGAGAAATAACCTTCTTATTTTATCATTTGAAAGGCCAAAGGCATAGATATTTATGAGCTGCTTAAAGGTGTCATTGCAGAAGCTTGGAAGGAGAGCTACATACTTAGACTCCTTATACCATAATGCCCCTCCAGATTGGTCTGTATCATTTTGTGGTATACAGAATTTAACTTAAAAATTAAATTTTAGACAGTTGCAAAGTTCCAGGTTACAAAACAGTGCTGACCTAAGCACTGTGTTTCTTAAGAAGATGCTTAGATACTAAAGTTGAAAATGGTCAATCTAGTGAATTTTAATTGTGGGAAGGGGCTCTTAATGTGATTTATTCATTTATTGGGTGACAAACAATTTTTTTATTATACCATACAGTTTTTATAGCAAAAAAAAAAAAAAAGACTGAAAAGTAATAGAGAACATCAGTTTGGCATTTCACTGGATGAAAATGCAGAAATAATGCTACCAGTAAAGGTGGGCATTTTGTGAATATCCTACAGAAGGAGAAAGATTTCTTTTACTGACAGAAGCGGTGCAAGGAGGAGTCTTCAAATCAGGAATGGAATCAAAGTGTGAGACAAAATTGCAAGACAACTGCAAGACACACTCCTTGAAAATGATCTGGCAAGGGCACGGTTGGCTCTTATTTTCTAGCATGTGATATTGTGGCTGGGTAGTGGTCTGGGATTTGAGGACTTGCTTTGCACACACCGTGGTTGTTTGGAACGGAACCTTGTGAGGAATTGCTCTGTCTTCATTCGCACTGAAATGAATTTGAAGGCAGCATTACCTTGCACAGCTGGACCTCTGTGGTTTGTAGCAAATGTATGGACTTCTGTGGTTTGTACAGAGTGCCTGCATGCTTTTATACAAAATACATATACATGAATACATATGCAGTGCTCTTTTGTGAGTGCAGCCTTTTTTTTTTTTTTTTCTCCTTCCACTGAGGCATAGCTGAAGTTTACTTGAATTTATCACCCACTCCTGGGTCAGTTAATTGTAGGTACTTTTCAGGAATGTAAAACATTTACTTAAGGCTATCTGTGGAATTATAACGCATCTTCAGGACAGCCATCTTAACATGCAGTATTAACAAAAATTAATTGTGTTTTGCTGCAGACGGTCATGACAAATATTTATAGTCTTTACAAAATCAGGAGAAGTGGTTATGCACCACATGGTTGTGTTGTCACTCACAGGCACTTGCTGTGCTGCTGAAGCCTGCTGACTTAGGCAGCGAGGAGGAACCTCCGGAGCTGCAGCAAGGGGAGATGCAGAGTCCTCCTGCACTTGGGGAGGAATAACCCTGGGCACCAGCACAGGCTGGGAGCTAAGTGGCTGCAGAGCAGGTTGGTGGAGAAAAGGACATGAGGTGAACATGAGTTGCGAGTGTCCTTGTGATAAGGATGGCTGGGGAGAGCACGGGCTCCAAGGAGATGATTATTTCTCTCCAAAGATGAAGCTTCATCTGGAGTGCAAGTGTTTCACTTACTCACTTAGTAGGTGTGAGTTTATGCAACGAAAGTACAAAACTTCCACTGCTCTCCCCTTTCTCTGTTCCTCACCGTAACTTGGGGAGATTGGCATCGGTAAGGCTAGTTTGCCTCTGGTGATCCAGGGTAGTGATTCTCCACAATAAATGAACTGTGTTGAATCAAATCCTTTTACCTTAGCTGCTTTTGCTTTCAATATCTGAACTGTTAGATAGTCGTAACTTTTTGCTACTTAATACCTATGCTAAATATAGGCATGTGCTTGTTTTGCCTTTTGCTGCTGAATATCAAATAGAAAACCTTCCTCGCTCTTCCCTTCCGTGCTTACTCCTCTTCCATTAGGAAACAGGTGGGAGGTAGGAGAAAAGAGGAGGAATGAGGTAACGCAACATCGTGTTACAGCTTGTTGTCTCCTGGAATGGTAGGCAGTTTCAGGTTGCATCTATCTCATGATAGATGTTGTTGGAGGTTGGCATGAAACCGTGTACATAATGAAATTATGATTACTTCATTGAGTGATCTAGCTGTGTAGCTGTGCATGCTCTTGAGTATAATTCTGGGTGCACTTGTTCTTTTGTAATCAGTATATGTAGTTTTGAAGCGGAAGAGTTAGAGATGTTTTCATATTTGCAGCTAATTAGAGCTAACTCCACCTAGTTCAGACAATTCCTTGGTCTCAAGGGTTTGATGGGAAAGTTGAAAAACAGCATTTGTGTGTGTGAGCAGGTGTTCCTCTAAAAATAGCAGATGGCTCTATCTACCTGGTTATGTATTGGTAAGGGAATAGTGACAGTTTGAAAAATGTATTTGAAATATCAGAAGTTTTCTGGAATCTATCAGATTATGTAAATGCAACAGTTTGCTTTTTTTCCCCTCAGTTTCTTTGTAAGGAGTTTAGTAGTGACTCATCCTTTTATTTCTACCACCACCACCAAAAAAAACAACCCATAAATTCTTCCTAGAGAGTATTCTGTACAATACGGAAGAACATTTAAATAAGAAAAGTATTTAGTAAATAGAACTTGAAACAGTTTACTTTGTGCAAAGTGTTTCTCCATCTGCAAGTTATCAGGCTAGTTTAAATGGCTACAGGACATGAAAGAAAATAAATGTGAATGGTTTAGAAAGTTGAGAACTATGTGTATATATACGGAAAAATTGTGCTGAGCTGCCAGTAGGAAAAGCAACAGGTATCTTCACAATAACCATCCATTTTTCCTTTCGACTCTCTGTATACAGTCCTTGTGCTGGCTGCAGGAGCAGTACCAAGAGATGGCAGCGCTCTAAGCTGCCTCTGCTGCATTCCCAGGTGCTCCGAGTGAGGAAACATGTTCTCCTTGCCCAGCAACAGGCACCTTGTGGATGCCTGCAAGAAGGAACTGCAGAGATCTAAGCTGTCAAAACAGAACTGAAGCACAGAGGAGAAAGACTGAGCTAAAAAAGAAGTTCAGCTAAGTAATGTTCAGCCAAGAAGAAGAAAAAAAGAAGGAATATGTACAGAAATAAAGATTAAAAATAAATAGGCAAAAGTATTTGGACAAAAAGCACATCTCTGAGAACTTTTATCACTTTTAGAAATTACTTTTTTTTACCCTCGTTCCTCCTTGTCTGTCCCTACCTTGCAGTGACACTTCTCTGCATGTGCACAGGTTATGTAACTCTTCAGGGTTATATAACTCTTCTAAAAAGGCACCACTTTGCCCAAAATTGTTGTTTGAACAATAATAAATACATTCTCTCCTTTTTGATAATATTGAATAAAACACTTGGATACTGTTTTGACATATTCTAAGGCTATAAACAAAGGCAAGTTACCAGCTATAGTTTATGCTCTAGTAAAAGTGCTTTCACTTTCATCTTCATTAAATACAGTGAGGAGTTAGGAAGTTAAATTAACTTTGAAGTGAATGCTGAGTTATTTTGGAAATCAGCAAATTAGTTGCATAGTTGAAGACCTGAAGAGGGCAAAATTGCACGTACAAGGAAGCTATTGTTTTGCATTGCACAAAGCGCTTCAGTTGCATTTATATGCAATAATGCAGTTGGAAGGCAGAGGAAGAGTATGACTTACATACTTTACACAACAAAATGTGAATAGTTGTGCATAATTTACATGCAGCTACATATTTAATCAAATTCTTAAGTGGACACAAATATGGAAATTGAAAAATTTTATAGTGTCTCTATATTGGGGAAATTGCTAGAAATTTTGCGGGGAGTAACCTTATGTGAAAAAGTTGAGCTCCTGCATAGGCTGAAGAAGTAGTTCTGGTTCTGATTTTTATACTCGCAGAACAGTTGAAATAATTCATGAAGCACAATGTTTTTCAGTTTGAATTACCTGTTTAATTCTAGGTGGATGACTGGAATTTGAGATGACTGCAAGTCCTTCAACAGACATAATGATTTGAAATGGACTGTCGTCTTTTATGACCTTTTTTTTTTATTTTTTTTTTTATCTTTTTAATTTTCAAGTTACTGTTCTGAAAGTTAGAAGAACAGAATTCTGGCAAGGCAGAGATCAGAAGCCAGGAACGATGCACAGTAGGATAAAGATGGTATTATGGTTCCGCATAATACTTGATTAGCTTATGACAGTAATTACTACTGAGTATGAATGCCCGAAGTATGAATTGGTTAGAAAAACTATTAGATAGGTATTCTGATAGAAGACACAAATGTGGATACCATCTGAGATTCATGAAGTACCTAAGTACTAAGTTGGCAAGCTTATTCTTCAAGATTGATTTTTTTTTTTCTTAAGTAATATTAAGACCAATTTTATGTCTACAAATTTATCCCTACCATTTTTAACAAGTAAAGTTGTGTTCGCCTGCCTTTTAAAAACGATGAAGAAAGTCATTTTCCAAGCTCTCAGTCTGGCTGCCTGACATGGTTACAGTCATCTTACATACACAGAATCTTTAGAGCTATATTTATGACTACAGTTCTGGTGCGTATGTCCTTTCTTGTTTGTTTTATTTAGCAGACTTGGCATCTAGGCTACGGAACATGGTGTGAGCCTACCCTCTAAAATACGCCTCAAAATACTAGTGTTTTAGAAAGATTTTAGCTGAGTGTGCACATCGGCAACAAAGGAAAGTAACTGGGGTGTGACGTTGCTGCTGGTGTTTTCTACTTCAGCATTTTTGAAGAAAAGGGGATGTTATTTTTTCTAAACCATTTCAGGAAGGCTTAGAAACAGTAATGTCGCCTTTTCTTTGGAAGTTTTTTGTTTGTATTTAAGGTCCAATGAATATAACTTCATTCTTCAGAGTTAGTTTATAATGATATTTTATCTTGGTAATGTCACTAAAGGAAAGGATGGCCTGTCCTTTTATAATTAAATATAGTATGATGCTGTATGGTAGAATAAAAAATAATCAGGGATGATTTTTGTTAGTTCATCTGTCTGTAGTCAGCTAAGGTAGGGTGACCTTTCATGCCTATTTTCAGAATTCTATTTTAAAGTCGGGTTTTCTGAGCCTTTTTGCTGTTGTCGTTCAGTGTACCACTGGCAATGGAAACCACTGTCTAAAATTACACTCTGTGTTGTTGGATTGTATGCACCTTTCAAGGGCTGAATATACCAGTAGAGATGTCTGTACCGTCGTTTAGAATTCCTTGTGCTGAGACTCAGCTGGAGATGGATTGTAGAGTACCATGCAGAACCTAAAGAATGTAAACTATTGGTGATGGATAATCATTATCATCACTAATTCACTATGTTCTGCTTTATTTTTGGTATCATTTGAGGATCAAAGATATGTGCCATGGTCAGGAGTGTCTGTAATACCAGTGCTAAATAGATCCCTTGGCTGCCAGAGGTTTTTGGTCTGATTTGGTTGAATTGTATACTTCTTTTTGTTCTGGCTATAAATATCATCCCATGTCATTAGTTGTTCACATATCTCACCAAATGATGCTTTCATAGTCTAAAAGTAAGTTTTTTTGCAACTTATGTCCCCTGCGGCTGTCAGCTATGGAAAAACAGCTTGATAATTTTCCCTTTCCTCCCCAGTGTCCAGCAGTGCTTCCGTGTCAGCACTGCTGGGGCAGCTGCTTCCACAGGGTTCTCCCAGGATCTTTGCGGAGGGAGCAGCGCTGCTTTCCAGGAAGCAGGATGTTTCCACTGAGAAGGTTAACATTTATGTCACAAATATCTATTCCCTTTCCATTCATCTACTAGATGTGCGATGACTGTTAAGACAGATTGGTTGAAAGGTTTATCCTGTAGTGCTGTTTGCACTGCTAATGCTTATTAAGGAGAAACTGCATTTTTTTAAGTGCTCAAAAAGAACTTGAAGCTTTTTATACCAAGAGGATTAAGCCAGATTTATTTTCACAGGGATGCTGCTGCTTCTCCGCAAGCCACAAATCAGAAATACTTTCTGTAAGCCTTGATCTACACTTTCACGATGTCTTTTTTTGTTAGTGGTGGTTGTTTTTTCCCCAAAATCTGCTACTACCAATAAGTGATTTTAATGGAAGGAGGGATAAAAGTGAGTGACTGAAGGCACTATTACTAACTATTAGTAAATATAAAGTGCTTTGGCATTCCTGTATGAAAGTGCCTTTGACCACAAATAGAGCAACCCTTTGGGAATATATTGTTGAATAATTTGCTTTTTTAATTCAAATAGAAAAGAAGTTTCCAAATATTGGGATAAAGTTTATATCTAGAGGTAAAAAATACCAAAAAGACTCACAAAGCAGTCCTATATCTTAAAGGCTTCAGTTAACAAGCATGTTAGCATGTTGTGGCAAGAAATCGGTCCTTCAGCTGCTTTTTAGTGGCTGTCTAGCTTTGAAGGATCCTCTGGAAACTCCAAAGGAATTGAAGTAGGCTTTAGTAGGGTTAGCTGCTCTTCACATGCCCTTAGATATTTATACATTTATTATATATGTGCACTTTTCAGTAGAAGAATGCAGGAGAGAGCCTGAGGAGTGCTAGCTAGTTGAACAGCAGATGAAAAATTGATAGCCAAAAATGGATTTAAATTCTGTGAAAGGCCCATTTGATACTACTCTGTAGCAGTTTAAGTCTTTCTGAAATATCTAGGAATAAAACAGTGCCCTTTTAGAAAGCACTGCAAAGAGCTATTTAGGAATGATAAATTGTGATTGGAACAGGTGCAGATAAGTAGTAGAGTGATCACTAGTAGAGTGATCTATCTCACTTTTAAAATTAAAGTTTAAAGGAGTTGTGGCTTTTTTTCCCCCTCCTGTAAGTATACCAAAGGACAAACGCTGAAGGAAGAAGAGTTTCTTAACATAAACCACAGTGTAGGCAAAAGAACAAATTATGTGTAAAGTGGGCATGAATGCATTTAGGATACATACTGGAAAGCATGTTTAGCCATCCAGGGTAGAGTAGTTCTGGAGTGGTTCTGGAACAGCTGTCAGTTAAAGCTCAGGCTGTAGAGTGCCACAGGTCAGGCACAGGTTGCACTCAAATGGAGCCTTCAGAGAAGACATATGGCAGAAGTGGCCCTGTTGGACTTTCTCACCTAAGTCCTGACCTGTATTGCTGCTTGAGCGACCAGGAGCGCGGTAGAGTTGCTTCTAAGCACAGAGGTAACAGAGTCGTGAGCATCTTCCTTGGCGTGTAAATTTTTCCATCCCAGAAGTCTGTCCTGAAATAAGATGAGTTGCCTTGTATTACCCAAAGAAAGTATAAGTTCTGGTTAAAATGTTCCATTCTTCAGAATATGCATGGCTTTCAGTGGTTTCATTTTTTTGCCACCTTTCCCCTTTGCTAACCATTGGACATTACCCCATAAAGCACAAATGCTCAAAGTGTCCTTGTCAAGTAGATTAGACTTCCCTGGTAGCACATAACAGGAATTTTACATAATGTTTTACTTAATCATGCAGTACATACAGTAAATATTAGAGGAGGAGAATACAGCTGTGACATGGCAAATTCATGGCCTTCAGTGATTCATAGAGGATACTTGAAAACTATAGTTTGCTAATGCTAATAGTTTGATAAAGTTAAGCATTTAAAACAGGCTTAAAATGTAATAGTGTCTACAATGGAAGTTCTTAGAAGAGAAAAGCTGTCTTGGGAGAGAATAAAATGAAATGTCTTCAGTGCTGTATACTGTCAGGGTGAGCTGTGTAGAAACTGCTGGAGTAGTATAGAGCAATGCAAATGTGTGCTTTTTCCAGCATTGCAGCTTTTGTTGCAAAGCACAAAATAAAACAGAACAAAATGCCAGACAAACCAGTGTGAACAGTAACGTGAAGAATTATGTACCTTGCAGAACATTTTGTGTTAAACGAGTATACCACTTGTTGTGAGTTGGAAATTGTTTATTTTGTGCGGATAAAGGAAATAAAATTTTGCCTAAGGAAAACAGCAAAAGCTATGGAATTGACGTTCAGTACCTAGGGCTTTTCTTTGTGTTCATCAACATCAGGACCCTGCCCATTCAGCACTGGGCCCTTATTTTCCCTAGCAATGAATATTCTTTACTGCCAAGTTTCTGCACAGCATTTTGAACCAGGTTCCCCCATTCAGAAACTAGGAGTCCGTGGAACTTGCTGGATGCTTTTGGAGCATCCATCCATCATTCCTGTGAAGGAGCTCCAGGAAGGCTGCAGTTTCAATAGTGTGAGTTATTAGCCAAGTGCTGTTGCTTGTCCCCGCAGATTCTTTGTTTGGAAATGCAACAACGGGTGTGAGTAGTGCAATGAAATGCTTTATTTTCTTGATATTTCTTTATTGTCAAAAGGGATAAAAATTCAAATCATGACTGTTGCAAGTAAACATCTCAAGAATATAAGGAATTCCTTCATGACTTTCCAATTGTCATCTTTTATATATGCTTATGTTCCATTAATGCATCAGGAAGTCTTCTTTGGCACATAGGAACAAGCAGTAACTTCATCTTTTTACACAGAAAGGGGTCAAATGTAGTATGTGGTAGCCTAGCTAAAGATGATAATTTAAAGCATGTTAAATACTGAATATGAATATTAAGTACTTCATATATTTTCTGATAACACTTTAGCTTAAATATTTGGGAGATTTATACAGCATTAGCATGTATCTCTCCATAGTTTTACTTTGAAATTTGCCTATTCTTTACTGTTTTCTGCATGCAAATATAACTGATAAAGAATCTGCTAGTGTTTACAGTCCCAAGTTAAGAAGTGCAGTGTTTGTGTGTTCAGAGTTTGCAATTATTGAGCTTTGACTTTTAGTTCATATGTTTATTTCTGAACTATTGCCTCTAATATTTTAGCAGATGCAAAAAAAACAAATTTTGTGTTGATGTTTTGATTTCTCTGATTTGAATGATTTTGTCTTTATGATTTTATCTTTATGATCTCTGAAGATTACTTCAAATACTTTTACCAACACCGTTTTTTGTTTTGAATTAGCGTATTTCAATCCTATAAACAAATAAGGCCTCCCATAGGCAGGGTAATCTAGAAGTGGATTACCGATCTAAATTCTTGATTACTCTCTGCCCATCCTTATGGGGTTCTTTATTAGAAATTAAGAGGAATGTTTCCTTTCCATGTGTATTTCCAGGATTGTAAAGAGTCTTGTATTACAGGTTAATACCAACATTTGTATAGTGGTAGTCGTCAGAGAATAGGATCTGAGTGATAGAGATGTTCATTATAATGTCAGAATGAGAACTGTGGAACTTATTGCCGTGACAACAGTGCCAGACAGTGTTAGTTTGTTCACTCAGAAACAAGAGAATTCCAACTTAACAGGATACTACTGTACACTGCATAATTATGTTTGACAATCATCTCTTTCTCTCCACATTTTAGTTTACAGAGGTGAACAAAACGTGTCTCGGTATGGGGTGCTACGGTTATATAAAAGTTCTTTATGCTGCTGTTCTCAAAGCATTCAGCTTTAAAGTGATGAAGCAGTGACTAGGCGTACCCTGAAGGCTGCCCACCGAGAGCAGTGCATGTGTAGAAGCTGACACCAATATGAGAATCTTGCACTTAGGAAGCAGGCGCAACAGCGTGTAGTAAAGTTTGGAATTCCTGACCACAAGAAGAAAGATTCCGTTTATTCATCTTATTGCTGTTTTTATCAGGAAAGGGGTGTTTTTCACAGGAATTTTGCAGTTCTAACCTTATGTGTGTAAGAGGTGTAGTAGTTGGTGAAGGCAAATATGTTCTTCATAAATCATTGCCCCTGCCATAGTGTTGCTGCACCAGCATGGGGAGCATCAGCATCATCAGAAGTTTCTGAACAGTATCCTTAACCTGTGACTAAAGACGTAACAGCTTTGTTTCATGGGGGTCTTAGACCCAGCTTCCTTGGTGAGCTGAGCTCGAGCTGGGTTAGGAGCAGAACTGTGCAAATCCAGTGCTACTTAACTGAGTTCCTTAAATCTGAGTTGCTGAGAATTTTCTTAAAAAGAACTATAAATTAAAAAGTAATGTTTTTGACTAAACCGTCTCTCCCGTGTAACAAAGGGATAAAGAACTGGAGATTTTGTTAAATGTTTTGGCACCTATGTGAAGTGTATACAAGTCCTCAAATGCATTTGTGCATTCAGCACAAGTGGAGCTTCATCGCTGTGAGAAACGAGTTCTGCTCGAGGTCGGTACGGACGCTTTCGTTGCTGTTTTCTACCAAGGTAGCTATAGCCCCTTTGCACAGGTGGAATAACAAGGTTCATGTGCTTTTCACCTCTTCTTATTTCTGTACATTAACGTGCCTCACCAGTGCATCTTGATCTGTTTAATTTGCCAGTGCTTATGTTGATGGGCGGCGTCAGCCCAAGGTGGGCAGCAAAAAAACATGCAGTTTTCTGGGGGTTATATTTCATTAGATAAGCCACTTTTTTAAGAATGTCCCCTTCTGTCTTTCTCTGTTTTTCTAGTATTTCTATTTGTGATGAGAAAGTTTTATTTATAGGTGTAATGAAGGATATTCTTTCTTAGCCAGCGGCTGACCTGTGGTTTTTCACTTTCAGAAAGCTTTCTGTCAGTGAAACACGGGAATGACCTTCCTTGGGAGGCTGCAAAACTGCAGTATCATTGAATATTTCTTGGGACAGGTTTTAAGGACAACTGTTTGTTAGCAATGGCATGTATATAATTGATGTTTCTTTAGGATGGATGGATAGACTGTAGGAAAACTTGCCTGTTCTTTTTGAGTTTCGTGATTCTTGGTCTTTCTAAACTCTGAGAACATCTTGGCGTTTTCTCATTGTGGGTTCCTGCAGTGCACTTACTATAACAGTTTCGGTAGTATTTCAGTCTGACCAGAAGCTGAAAAGAGATTTTTAAGGTTGTTTTTCCTATCTACAGTTTAGGAGAAGGTGTGACCTCGAAGCAAGGGGGAAGTGGCCCCTCAAAGATATAAAATACATAACCCATATGCAAGCTTTTGAAAACTATCGAATTTGAATGAGCAGGATGTGGAGCAACTATTAAATGTTAACTATTAGAAATCACTAAATTGTGACAGTGATCAAAAGATAATTTAAATGAAGTTATCTCAACAAAGTAACTTTAAAGTGAAATCTACATTCCTAGTGAGAAAAATTTGTTCCTTGTACTTTTAATATCAGTGTGCTA
The DNA here is from genome assembly GCA_034781795.1 of Crypturellus tataupa. NCBI lineage: Eukaryota > Metazoa > Chordata > Aves > Tinamiformes > Tinamidae > Crypturellus > Crypturellus tataupa. Next base: position 1,076,331 of record JAWLRI010000116.1, read on the forward strand.
GCATGTTGACTGGATCTACTAAAAATAAGAACCTCTCTTTATCCTTACTCTCAAAGTAAACAATTCTGCTGTGAGTGTTGTGTAATTACTTAGAGTTATTTCACTGTGGCTATATTCAAATAGAAAAATACATGTTTGTTTAGTGAAGAAACAGCAGGATCAGGGTGGCCACTGGTGTGGAGTTCTCTGCTGATCATCACTGGGATGTATCTCCAGAGTGTTACTAGGACCTTCTTACCTACTCTACTTGCAGAGTCACCTCCCTTGCCCTCTCTGGTCTTAGTTAATGGCATGTGGTGGCTCGTGAGCTTTTTGTCGGTGCAGTCAACAGTGTTATTTTCCTTGCAGATTGTGCTAAAGCTAACATTTTTAAAGCAAGCTGTTTACTTTCCTGATTTTTTTTTCTTCCCTGATCTTTTGGTTTGAAGTTTTGATTAAAGATCTTGCAGAGAAGCCCACAGTTGCTGTTTCATTGCATCCTTCATTTAAGTGTATTGGGTAAGGCAGGGTTATTATTTATAGCTTATATTTCTTACATTTATGGAGAAAACCATTCAGCAGTCTTTGGTTTCTTTTTAAATTATTTTTAATTAATTGCTACAATTTTGGCAGTACAGGATTATTCCTTGATACTCCCTCAAAATCAATCTTTCATTCCATAGGAATCCTATTTTAATTCCTTTCTTTTTCTTTCCTGACAAAAAGAAGGCTGTCTGAATTTGCTGTTTCAATATTTCAGTATTACTGCTAAGTTTTTTATACATGTTTCTACTTTGCGTAAATGTTTGTGAGACTTTCCTGGAGATACTGGTGGCAAAGATGTCTTTTATACTTGCCAACCTTAATATATCTGATACAGTTCAGGTAGAGGTTGCTGTTTAGAGGACGGGAAAACACCCTTATCATGTTACAGACTGGACAACTGGGCGGTGAAAAACTTCATGAAATTTAACAAGGCCAAGTGCACCTGGGGAGAAATAACCCCAGACACCAGTACAGGCTGGGGACCGACCTGCTGGAGAGCAGCTCTGCAGAGAAG
>JAWLRI010000116.1:1077469-1109337 GCA_034781795.1 Crypturellus tataupa
TGCTCTAGGTGGCCCTGCATGTGCAGGGGAGTTGGACTAGATGACCTCTAGAGGTCCCTTCCAACCTTAGGCATTCTATGATTCTGTGTTTTTTTTATTAATCCCTTGGCCCTAATTGCAGGTATTTTACCATCTCCGATGCAATGGATGAAGTAATATTCATGTAGACATTCGCATTTTTCTTTCAAAAGTACCCTGTGGATATGTCTGTACTCTCACACATGGAGATGTGTTTAACCTCAGCAGTATTCCTGAGGGAAGGGCCAGCCCTTGCACACCTCATGTGAGGAGTCAGAGCCTTGGGCATTTTTCTTCGTTCCTCCCAGCAGCTTGGCCAAGTCAGAGTTTTAATGTGCATGTATATGATATATATGTGTATATATTGTGCCATGATAATTTATAGGCTATAAATTCTAGCTTCTGCAGAGGGGAGCCTCTATTTATTTTAATATGCTCTCCTTCTCTCTTTTATTGATGTATTTTTTATTGATTTTTTTTTTTCTTACTCTATTTTAGTCTGGAATTTTTATCTCATGGAGCCAGTTTCTTCAAGGTTCAAGTCATCTTCAGCTAAGCCCAGACATTGAATGATTGTTTCATTTTGTTCTCAGTACAGACATTTGTGGTTCATCAGGGAATACCACGTTTGGCAAATACATTTGCAGATACTTTGAGACAGAGGCAAGAGAAGAGCTCAAGGAGCAGCTCTTGAGGTAATCTTATAAGAAAATTCATTTTTCAGCTTTTAAATCCTAGGAACCTAACTGTTCAGTTTTCTCCTTTTGACCAGATTTCTCATTAAAGAGAAATAAAACTTCTTCTGATTGAGGCCACTGTGGATTTCAGGGGCTGGTTTTCAACCAAGCTGTTTCTGTTAATATTTCTACATTTTTCTAATTATAATGCCTTTGATTTCTTCATCTCATGCAGGCTTCTCTAAGACATCTTAGCTTGCAGTGCACCAAAGAGACATAGCAGAGAAATTCCCTCACTCAAAAATTTTCATTGGCATGCTCTCGTACACAAGACAGAGAGGAGAAAACTCTGAGAGATTATATCCCCCAGTACAGGCACAATATGTTTTCCTCTAACACCAGAAGGTCGACTTTATAGAGTCAGGTTTGCAGTTGCTTTCCAGATAAATGTTAATTTGGCTTTGCTGACATGGCTGATCGCTAGAGAACTGCACCTCAAAGATATCTTCTGTTACGAAGTAGTAGGTATTTCGTTCCACAGTGGAAATGTTTTTGAAGGATTCAGAGGCTGCCTTTAGATCTTTATGGAGCTGTGTCAGATTCTAAAGTTTTGGGGTTTCTTTTTTTAAATGCCTTCTTCAGCTTCTGGAGTTGAAGATTCCCATTACAGTTATTTTCAAAGGAATTTTAAGACCTCACAACCGTCAGTGGATGAGACAGCAATTCCACTGGAATCAGAGGGGTTTTTTTTGTGCTCCAGTGTTCTTTGCATCCCAGGAAACACCTTGGATCTTTGCCAGGGAGATGCTTCCCACTGTCTGTGACTGCGGGCCACTTCTTTGGGGTCAGTGTGCATGAGACCTGAAGCAGTTTCACCAGTTACCTGCAACTTTTGTTATCTAGACCAGTGACAGAACTAGCAGTCCCCAGCCTTGCCATTTTTATCTCTTTTAGGATACTGTTTAACAAAAGACTGAAATAACTAGAAGCTCTTCCTCCATCTGAGATGAAATTAATCCCTCCATCTCAAGAAAAGCTTTTACTGCAATTATTCCCTTATACTAAAGAGAAAAACACTCTGATCTTTTATCAGAGAAGGCTGAATACCTGCATTTGCTTGTGCAAGATAATTTACAAGGCCTTCTATTATGTCTCTTCAACAGAGATATTGACCTGCACTTCTTGATTTTTTCAAGGCACTTCTTTGTTGCCTCCATCTTAAAGAAAATATCTTCAGTTTGTAGTAATATTACCCTTATCAGTGCCGTTGGGGCTGTTTTGTTCTTGTGCATACCAGCTTTAGGGACCTGAAAAACATGGCTGTTGGGTATTAAAAACATGGCTCTTTTGGTTAAAGTCTAGCTGCAAATCACTGTGGGATACTCCACATCTGCTCCTTTCAGGCATGGATCTGGTTTGCACAGGGTTGTGAGTGGTGTCCATAAACCTCCAGAGTTACTTCTGGACAATCTTCTCATCTGTAGGTTAGTGAAGGGATGTGAAACGGCATCAGAAGAGCGCTTTTTGACCTGAACTGATATCCATGTGATAGCCAAGGATTCTGCACGTCCTTGCCTGAACAGCTGTGTTTCCATCAGAAAGACATGTTGTTGGTTGTTTTTAATTATGTTAAATTCAATTAGAGTATGTTTTAATTAAATTAAACTGAGAGCATAGTAAAGGACAAAGGTGGGGCTGGAAAGAGAAACTTTTCTCAAAAGACAATGAGCATTGGATAACATTTAGAATAGGAACAAATTAATATTAATCATAAATTTAGGCTAGAATTAGAATATTATCATACCATCTGAAGAGAAAAGTGTGTTTAAAATTAATAATGAGGACAAAGGATTTAACTAGAGGCGGAACTTGATTAGTGTAGTTTGTGAAGAGGGTTATACAGTGTTTGCTCTACTTTACATAGGATTGGATTTATGACTTAGGGATGGCATATCCCAGACAAATTCTAGTTTAGCCCCTCAAAACACAGGAATCCCAGACGGTCAGATTTACTTATTTCCCAAGCTTGCTTAACATTGTGTACGTAGTTATACTGGGCACCTCCCTGCCTAGCTGAAGTGTTTAATCACATGCACATACTTGGAGTTGCCTAATTTGAGGAGGCAGATGTGAACTTCTGCCTTGGTGTCTGGACAGCCACCCAAGTTCTGCCATAGTCCCTGAAAAGGTTAGCAAGGATTAGATCTATGACTAATTTCATCTCGAGTGACAGTGATGGTTGCGTGTGACCATGGCCCGAGTGACAGAGCATTTGCTCAGTTACGGCACGTTGGGCAGAGTGCTGAGGAATCTGGGTGCGACGCTGCTCAAACAAAGTGCTTTAAACCTACATCTCCCCCTCTCTCCACAGGAAAAAGGGATAGGCCCTACAGGAAAGTGCCTTTCAGTAACAAGGATGGTGTACTGGAAGGGCAAAAATCTGATCTTCTAATCAGTAATTCTGGGACTGATTTTTGTCTAATGCTGGCATATGATTTTTTTAATGCATATTTTTCCTCTGTAACTGAGGTCTGGATTCTCTTCCCCTTCCAGCTAAAAACCTAGCTTCTGGAAGGACTTGGGCTTCCTTGCTTGCTTGATTTCAAATTCTTTCACCAAAATATTCACCGAGTCACAGAATGGTTGAGGTTGGAAGGTACCTCTAGAGATCATCTAGTCCAACCCTGCTGCTCAAGCAGGGACACCCGGAACATGTGGCACAGGGTGGCATCCAGGCGGGTTTGGAAGATCTCCAGAGAAGGAGAATCCCCTGTGCCAGTGCTACTCCATGGATTAATGTCTATTAATTTGAGGGATAAAGGAAACATGAGTTCAGTCTCATGTAGATCATCTTTACTGAGTCATTAAGGAATGGAAGCCGGATACCCCTTTCTAGGGTAAGTGCTATAGGGACCTGACTGTTAAGAGACCGTACTGTGTTGCTGTCTTCCCAGTCTGTTTCCTCCCTTTTTCCTTTACTGAAGCCAAAGTTTTGACAAGAGCACTAATATTCACACTTAGTTTTACTCCAGTACTTCATTCTGCGTTCTCTGCATATCTACAGTTACTGTATCTTAAATGCAGAAGGAATTACAGGGATTGTGGAGTTTGTTGGTTCTGAGGCTGTTTACCTCCAAGGTGAGCAGGTATCTTTATTACCTGATAATTATATGTCTTAGTTCCAAGTCCAGCAATGCTAATGCATCTTTTCAGAGCTCCCTGTAGAGGCAACTAAAGATTATCTCATTTCCCCATCCCTACTTGGGCACTATCTGTCCTGTACTAAATATTCATGAGAGAGAAGGAGCCAATTTTTTAACACCCTTGCTGGGTCTGCTGCATTCCTCTCGGCTGGCTGTACTAATCCTTTGCTACATTGTAGGGAGTGCACAAATTCACCTGCTTTTCTCTTTTCTCTCCTGACCAGAGGTTTGTGTTTGCTCAGGATTTCCCTTGTTACAGAATATATCGTCGTCGCATATAGTGATGCTCAGGGCCTTACAAGAAGACCTCATTTTCCCTGATAAATACGTACAAACAGTTTTTTTAGTCCTCATGGTTTAATAATGTGGGTGCACTAAGCCTTAGATACACCTTTACTGTCTCCTTATTGAAACTGAGTGACAGTTACTTGACATTCTGTTGAGTCCTACACGTTTTATGAAAATGCATGTAAACGTTACGGGCAGCGGAAAGGTGACAGTGTTAGTTTACATGTAAGCAGATACAGGAAACCAGAGAGGAAAGGCATCTTTCAGATACCCCAATTAGGGTAACAGCTTGTGCTGAAGCTCTGGGTTGGCCAGTGAGAAGACTAGCTTATATTAGTTCTGTTCTTCACAGAAATATTGGCTTTTTTTCCCCATTCTGGCAAGAGTATTTCTCAAATTTAGTTATTGTCAGTAAAAGTAAGTGTTGACTGAAATTCGTTTTGCTATTTAAGTTTAGGAAACAAATCTGTATGTAAATATGAAGCATTTCAATTCTCCTACAATTATTATGAAATTTTATCTGGATTATATTTTTTTCTGTATGTTTTGTCAAAATGTTTAAATCGCGGCTTAAAGAATTTATGGAAAACTGTTCTTTATTAAAAATAAGAAGGTTCAAAACCTTCCTGCAGGCAGTCCCTGCTTACTGCATGAGTTTGCCAAAAGAATGGTGTTTCTTCGGTAGGCCGAAGGCTGCAGTCTCGTTGCTCTTTTATCAGACTGATAATGGGAAGGCAAATAATGGGACATCTTGTGTTAAAATAAATACTGGTGGCCGTAGTTGTTTTGACTGCATATAAAAAAATATGAGAGAGGAATGGCATGTAATTCTGTGTGAGATGTGCTGGACTGTAGAAGAATTTCCCCAGGAAATTCGGGGAAACTCCCCTATGAAGAGTGAGGAGAGCTGCAGGGGCACAGCCCCACGAAAGGGGGGTGTCCCAGAGAGCCCTATGCTCTCTGAGAAGCCGGTTGGATGCTGTCATAGTCTCTGTCCCCACAAAGTTGGAGCCCGCCAGCGTGATTGGCAAATCTGCTATCAACTTGCATGGGGAAGTTTTGCCACAATAACAAGTGAAATATGAAATGTTCAGCTTTAAGCCTTGAGCAATATAAATCAACGGAGTTTGAGCTACTGAATATTTAATAATATCTCTTTTCAAAAATAAACAACTTCCTTGTGAAAGTTAGTGCCTTTTTTTCCACATGTCTGTTCAAACACGGCAGGTGGCATCAAGGGCAGGGGCAAAGGGCAGTTTTTGCCACAACGTCCCTCTGAGAAACTTTATTGTTATCATTGCATCTCTCTGCATTTTATTTGATATGTGGCATACCTTAACTTCTCATTTAAAATTAAGAAAGCCCATCAGAGTCAGTTGTCTTCAGTGTTCAGATATTGTAGCAATAAAATGTGTTTGGGACAGTGTAGATACCTTCATTATTTGAAAAATAAGCAGCTTATCACTCACTCTTGCAGTACTAACATCACATCTTCAGATGCCTCACAATATTTTGAGGTGCAGAAAGTTTTCAGTAGCCACTGCTGGTGTCTGTTACCAGTAAGTGAAAACTGGCCCTTTTACAGGGAGTCTGGTGGAGTCGCACACAGGAGCTGCCTCCCCTGCTCCTGCACAGCCTCAGGTTTCCTAGTCCGAGCCGCTGTCCCTCGCTCTTGGAGATTCCTGATGTTATTTATTGTTTCATCAGTACCCACTTTCCCTCACGGAGTCAGCCAGGAGGCTGGCGTAATGAAAGGTGCAGCCTGTGGCGTTTCCTCAGCCCTGCTCTGCTCTTTTCTTTTGACCATGTCCTAATTTAATATTTACCAGCAGTCGCTCGGTACCAAAGGAATAATTATTTCCTAATCGTCCTGCCTCCAGGGAGCCCTCCGTGCGTTGCTGAGGGAGAAGGGAAGGCTCTGGCCGCTGGGGGCGAGTGCTGTGGTGCCGTCTCCGCAAAGAGCGGGCTCCAACTCCAGCCCGGAGGCGACCGCGGCCACCTGGCGATGCCTGAGGTCTGTGGTCCAATGCCAGGAGCGGGAACCCCGCTGACGGGCAACGCAGGAGTTTGATGCTGAGAGCTGCTCGGCCTCATGGTACCCACGAGCTTTCCCCGCATCTTGTAGCTGCCGCCAAGTTCAGGTAGCTTTTCTTTAAATATTTATTGTTTGCTGCCACCAAATATGTGCCGTGCGGAAGCAGGTGGTTGGTCCATGCTATGTCAGTATTCATTTTAAATTCATCTGGTAAATTTTATAAAATTAAGTTAAAAAACTGGCATGTGCATGTAATAGTTGTTATCTTGGACTGGTGCAGGACTGTGTAGGAAAGGTAACAAATATTTAGGACTAGCTGTTCACATTTTTTTTTTTTTTTTCTGAATACAACCTTTTACAGGCTTAAAACCACCGTAAGCTGTACATTTAACTCTTACATTAGGGTTTTGGTTTTAAATTAACACTGGATTAGCTATCTGTCTCTGTCAAGACCATAAAGAGCTTTTGTTGGTCATCCATCATGGGGCTTTTGTGTTACAGACGGTGCGGAGAAGCTGCTAACAGGAAGAATAGATTAATGCTGAGAGAGAAAATGCCATCAGATAAAATGGAGCTCTCGGGAAGCAATTTTGGATCATGCAGTGTGTTACACATTAGTTCCTTCGCAGCCTTTGCTGAATAGAGGAAAACTAGTGAACAGAAATTAATCAAAGCATTCTTGCGTCTACCTGCGTGAGAACTGGGATACTTTCCTGTCAGGAAATCTCTAGGACAAAAATTACAAGTATGGGATATGCAGAGGAATGTTTAGTAGTGTCCACAGGACATTTAGCAGCTTCTTTTTATAAATAAATCACCTTTATAATATAAACCACTTTCTTTTTATAAAATATTTCATGATAGTCACAAGCAATATAGAGCTGAAAATTTTCTATTTTCCAGTGTAAAAGCTATGCCCTTTTTTGTTTGTTCAGTTAGATAAAGCCTAAACTTAGAAATTTTGGCAAGTTTTAACTTTGCTTTGTGTCTATAATCAAAGCCGTAAAACTCAAAGCTTTTTCTTTTATGTTTGATGGAATATGTGTGTGCCTCTGTGTATGCAGGTGCACATGGATGCTTGAGATAGCGATGATAAGCTTACTATACACATCAGGGGAAAAAATGGCTCAGTAGTAGTACTGAAGTCACTCTCTAAGGTTGTGCCATAGAGATTTAGTAGAGCTCTAGTCCTACTCATTTTTATGGCCTAGCACTCTCCATTTTCTGATTATCTGACATGACAGACTTGCTGAGATGGTTTCAGATTTCTTTATAAGAAGAAAATAGTAGATGTCACAGATGTGCTAATTAAATGCTAATATAAAAATCAATATTAAATACAGAATTAGAAAAATGCATTTTAAATGCATTTTATAATTTTGTGAGTTAGCCAGAATCTTTTAAATATGAATATTATCTTGCAAATCAGATACTGTCCTTATACAATATTATCGAGATACAGATACTTCCACAGCTGATCGCTGTATTTATCCATCCCTGTATAATCTTATCATTATCAGTTCAGCAGCAGAACATTAAAAAAGCAACTTGGTTTGAGACAATTTCAAAGATATTACTTCAGCTGCAGTAGCATTCATACACAGGGCTACAAATAAAATAAGGAGTACTTTATTAATGACCCTGTGGCTTATGAGAGAAGGTCAGCTTCCTTCGTGTCCTATATAGTCATTGCTCCTCATGCTGACAGTCTAGTATAGAAGGTACTAAGATACACGCAATTGTTTTCACATTTACTCATTCTTAGTGATGTCAGCATCACTTTCTAGAAGTATATTTGCATTTATTTTCTTTGGCACTGGTTTTAATTACAATAAATGTCATCTTTTCCTGATCATCTGCAGTAAAACCTTTGGAGAACAAGCTGCAGGAAAATAAGCTTAGCCAAGTATTCCAAAGAGATCGTCTTCCATCCTGTGATGTGGCTCGTAATAGAAAGCACTGCAAATCCAAAATTTTACCAGTTTTCTATTTCAAGATGTATCTTGTAAGAGACATCAATTACCTTTTAAAGTTTTCCAACCATTATGTTGACCTAGCAGTAGGTGGAAGTGGCCTGCTTTTTGGAAGAGCACCGTACTGTCTCTGCCGCTTTCTCTCATGCTTCTCTCTGGACCTTGATCTTACAGGGAGAGCTATAGGGCAATGAGCCACATTGTCGTTTGCATGTTTACCTTTTCAGAATAGGAGTGTATATTATAAAATCCTACTCTTTTTCTAAGACTAGCATAGCAAGATGTGTGGCAGTATGTTTTAAAAGAAACTTGGACAGACAAGAGAACAAGCTGGATTTGTTATTTGTTGAAATTCTGATACCCCCAGATCTGTTAACTCATTTGCAGTTTGTTTTGGTATACTTGGTGGGTTGAATCTTTTTGGTAGTCATTGCTGGACTAATGAATGCTAATACTATTAAAAACATATAACAAAATGAGCTGAAAAAATAAATATATTTGAATCAAATTTTTTATGAAGTATCAGATTTGAATTGTACAGATAAGAAATATTTTTTTACTAGTACAGTGCACGATGATCTGTTAAGAGACCAAATTCTGATTATTAAAGCAAAATTATCTCTCATTTTCAGATTTGAAGAGTAATAATTGTAGAATGAACTATGTGACCAAGGAGATAGGGTTTTTGATCAACATTAAAAACTACATAAATATTTTCACTCAGTGAGTGAGTCTCCTGTGGTAGTTGCGGGTGTATCAGTATGTATCAGTACCAACTGTATCAGTGCTTATATATATATATACACACACAAGAGTATTTTTTCTAGTTACTTAATTTTGGAAATTTTAGTGGTGAAATTATCCAAATTTTGTATCATGTTAAAGCAAAGATGTTAAAGCAAAGGAGGAGGTTAGGATTTTTATTAGCTACTTTCATTATCTCCCAAAGTCAGCATAGTTTAGATTCAGGTGCTACTTGACTATGTAGACAAGCATAAAAACTATTGTATGTTCTATCTGTGTTTCTAAGAGAGGAAAAAAAAGAAAAAGGTGTTAAACTGAGTGTTAAATTCCAAAGTGACCCACTGGGCTAGCAGGCAGAACATGATCTATTAAAGGAGGGATATGAAAGGTGTTACTGTTGCTAAAGAGAAGTTGCAAGAAATAGGGTAATCTTTTAAGACATAAAGATACATTACAGAAATAATTGAGATTTAATTTAACTCCGAGGACATTTAGTGCTGCATTAATGGTATTATTGGTATTCTTTATGAAACTATAGATGCATGTCCTTCATCAAGAAAATAAAGCAAGTTTAGTAACTCAGAAGTTAAATTTTCATAAAGAAAGATATTGTAGTAGTGAAATTTCATAAGTCTCCTGAAAGTAAAACTGAAATATAGCTTACTACCGGTTAAGATTTTGGACAGAGCAGCTGAATAATTTCTTTCCCCACTCGAATGTTGTGCTATCGCTTTGCGCTTGCTGGAAAACCCGCGTCGCCTCCTTGACAAGTGGCACTTAGCACTTTTTCACAAGCGTGTAGCAATTTAGCGCTTCCGCACCTACCGGCGCCTCGGAGGTGTTTCTGCAGCAGAGCCGTGTCGAGGGCAGGATGAGCGCTCTGCAGCACGCGCTCCCCCACAGCGGCCCGCAGGGCTGTCATTGCTGCCTCGCTCGCACGAGCGGCGCCGCTCGGAGCTCTGCGTGTGCCCGGGAGCAGCTGTGAGCACACAGGTTTCTCTGCTGCTGCCAGCAGTGGTGGGAAGCACACCTGGGAGGAAAGTGTGGCTGCCAGGCCCGTTGGCGGCTGAGCAGGGTTGCGCTTTTGCTGGTAGCGCAGCACCGAGCACCTCTGTCCGAGACGGAAAGCTTCCCTTGCTGCCGGCTTGGCTTGGGCGATGCACGGTTTGGAGGGCTGGGGTTTGTTTGCTTGCTAAGGTAATGGACTAGACTCAGTGTTCCTCCTTCCCAGCTCTAAAGCTGCTTAATAGATGGAGTGATCTCTTAATTTGACAACTTTCTCAAACAGTAAGAACCAGATTAGGAAAGTCGTTTTCCACAGAGCAGAGGAATTTCTTTGCATGCGAGGGATCCCGGTGCTGCATCCTCCTGGGGAGGAACTGGCAAGACCATCTCAGGGTTGCACCAAATTGTGAAGGCAGCATGGTCTGTGGTAGAGAAATTACTGATGGGCAGGTTTCCAATTAATGACCTTGTACAGGAGCCGCTTAGTTGCACCTCAGTGAGACCAGCACCCCAGGAGGGCTGGCAGGGCAGGACCTCAAGATTTGCCTCCGTTCTGCATCCCTTGAGTAGCAGGGGGGTAAAGCAACCCTGAGGAGTCAGTCCCGCATCAGATGTTTTTTTCTGACAGTGGTGATGCTTGGGTTTACAACGGCACATGAGACTGATTGTGAATATTATATATAAACATATTGTAATATGTTTATATATAACATATATTATTATATGTTGTATATTAAAACATATATTTATAATAACATATTCTTATATGTTTATTATAATATAAACATAATATGTTTAGTTGATGAATCTGACCTTTTTGAAAAACTTTTTAATTTATTTATATTTCTTGTTGTTGTATGCAGTGCCTGTCCTGTAGAAATCTGTCCTACAATTTAACTAAAAAAGCTAAAAGTTGAGAGATATATTTCCCTTTTTTAAGGAAGCTGTATGAAAATTTCCGTATTCCCCTCCTTGTTCTTGTATCTTTGAAAAACAATTACATTTTTTTTCTCTGTTCAATCTTTCCATAGTTTTTATAATGGGTATTTATTTATCCAGTATTCATGTTTTGGGAGCAAAACTGTCAAAGAGTATGCTTTCTGCAAAGCCTGGAGAAGTTGATGCAAAAAAAAATTCCATAGCTTAAATGGACTTTGATTTGGGTTCATAATTGAGCGTTGAGGGAGTTCTGCTTTGCCTGTGCTCGCACAACATCTTTTTATGTGTGTTTGTTTCCTTTAAAGAGAGTTTGCTTCCTTTAAAGAGAATTTTTGGGCCAATACTGCGTTTTATCAGCTATTTTGTTAAATGTTCCATCATAGAGCAAACCAGGCAAGTAAAGAGCATTACATGCGGAAGTGCTGTGACTTAAAAACTCTAGCAATTGGCTGAAATCACAGAATCACAGAATGGTTGAGGTTGGAAGGGACCTCTAGAGATCACCTAGTCCAACCCCCCTGCTCCAACAGGGACATCCAGAGCACATGGCGCAGGGTGGCATCCAGGTGGGTTTGGAAGATCTCCAGAGGAGACTCCACAACTTCTCAGGGCAGCCTGTTCCAGGGCTCTATCACCCTCTGTAAATGGGACACATTTTTTCCACAAATGGTGTAAAATCAAGGAGGGGGAAGCAATATTATCACTTAGTAACATCTTGATTGAATACAACAAAAACAAAAATGTAGCTGCCATCAATTACTTCCATGCATGTTATTTACAGTTTTTTTTCTTCACCTTAATAGCCTGTATTTGTGTTTATATAGATAGAAATGACGAGTATTTCATTTACATGTATATTTTTACTTTTCTTTAGAGAGGTTTCTTTTCAGACTTGCTTTGTCTTTTTAAAGACTCATCTTATTTGCTGTTTATACAACAGTGTCATTAATGTAGTAATCAAGAAAGTGCTTAACGCTGAAATTAAATATTAATTGCTTCAGTAGAGAATTGCTCAGATATCATTTGCTGTGTTACTTTTCCAGAGACTGAATCATTCCTTTATTTTCTCTTGTGGAGAATGCCCCGGTAATCAACCTCCAGCTAAGGGTTTTCCAGCTGTTGAGGGGGGGTTGCATGCTCCTAACGCTGCAGAAATTGCCCTGGCAGGGCCTGCATGACCCCCCTCACTTCGGGCTGCCCCTGGGTATTGTACCAGCAGGTTAAAATGCCTCATGCTAACTCAAACACTATTTCATGACCAGCATCTGAGATAGAGTCCATATCTGCACTCCGTATTTTGTATTGCTTGCATGCGACTGTTAGCTCGGTGAAATTTCTGTATTAAAAATATTTAAATATTAGAGGTTTCTTCAAGGAAATGAACTGTTAATTTACCCCACCAACGCATGTTTGTTTCTTTTTTAAAAAAATATCTTATGCTTAAGAATGACAAACTAAATTACTAATTACAATTTTATTGATTTTTGTAGGAAAATAGAGGGAATAAATTTGCACTAAAATGCACTGAATAAAATCTAAACAGATGCAGGAAGTACAGATGAATTTCTGAGGGAGACTATGTCCTGCCAGGGTGACCCTGACTTCAGCAAAAGAATATGTTGCCTTAGGAAAAATGGCAAGGAAAAGACTAAGTAATCTGCAAGAGAATAAAAATACTAATTTTCCATCTTCTCGGACTCTTTAATTTCTTATTGCATTCTAGGTCAGCTCCTGTCACTTCTGCCTTATGTTGCTCTTAGCCAAGAAATCTCTCCATTTTGGCCAGGTAGAAAACAGGTGGCTAAATGTGCCTGTGGAGAAGACTTAATCTGTGGTACAGCAGGAAGTCCTGGCTGCATGCTAATATCAACGAGGAGTGAGGCTATGTTATGCCGATACCGAATCTGACCACTTTCTGGGTGTAAAGTAGGTCTTTTGCATTGATTATTCAGTTTTACATAGCAGATGACAAAAGTAATAAAATTGTAGAAATTTATTTTTCATTAAAAAAGTTTTCGTAAAGAGATTTTAATAAGACAAAAAGGCTGCTGCAGATGCTTGATGGGAAGCTCCTTTCAATTGGTTCTATAGGTGCTAATAATTGCAAGCCTTTCATTCACGGCACGATACGCTGATCAGAAAAGGGGAGCAGGAGCAGGTGTTTTGAATCGTGGAGCAGTTTGCACTACAAGTCTATTGAGGAGACTCTTGTACTTCGAAGGAAGATGCATCTTCAGTTTAGCTAAATTTCTTGCCAGTTAGCAGTGTGCGTGGAAGGGAAAGATCTCTCTTCTTACCTTGGTTGTGTGTGACTCAGAAGTGATGTTTAGATTAGAAGGATGACTTCTGCTAGTGACATGGAATTGCTTCATGAATGGATCATATCTGCCTCTGAGGTCTAATAGGAAGCTAGTTTGACTTTAACTTCATGATAAGTAGAAATTGTTGCTGGACTTTGGTCTGAATAAGGAAGTAGTGCATCAAGCAGGAAATTATTTTCTGATACTTTTGTATTGCAAAGGAGATTTTCCTGTCTTTTTTTTTTCTGGGAGGAGGAGAAAGAATCATGAATTTTAGGATATTACTTGTCACTTCGCTGACATCCGAGTCAGGTAAAGGTTTACAAGATAGAGAATGAAATAGTCTTTCATTGGGCAGATAAGAAAAGATTCATTTGCTCTCGTTTGGAGCAAATGTATCCCTTCAGTAGCACAGAGGTGTATATATGTGTATATCTTGTTAGGATTACTCTATTTAACCCAGAAATCATCTAATTTTAAAGTACAATTAAACTTATTATGGTATTTTGTTTCCTTTCTTTACAGGTGTGCTGATCCTCTGATACGTTTCAGAATGCCGCTGGTAAAAAGGAACATCGACCCCAGGCACCTGTGCCACACAGCTCTGCCCCGAGGAATCAAGAATGAACTGGAATGTGTCACCAATATTTCCTTGGCAAATATAATCAGACAGCTGAGTAGCTTAAGTAAGTATGCTGTCCTATTAGCTGTTTTAGCACTAATATGTTTTGCACTCACAGTTCTTGTAGATGAAATAAGAACACCTTTTCAGGTTACCACTAGAGAGTTATGCCTGAGCTTTGAATCTCTTCCTTTTGTAGCTGGTGAAAGTAAACTTAGTTTTCCAAGGGGATATTTGCAGTAGCAAATACTGTTTGCAGTAGGATATGACTGATCATCTCAAAGATGTTCAGCTGTATAATTCTACTACCAGTGAAGAAAACAGGAGAAGATATCTGATATTTAATGAAGTCAGTAATCACTAAACTAGAGCTATTGTTAAGTAAGGAATACGATGTAGAGGAATATATCCACGATTGCTTAAATATCTTAATTTGCATGGTTGGTGATATTGTGGTCATTAAGGAGGAAAAAAAAATTTAGTTGTCTTTAAAGCAGTAAAACCAAAAATTTAATTGTTGCATAGGATTTTTGAACTGCTGAATGTTCTTACTTCCTCCTGCAGCTGTTTTTCCCTCAGTACATGCTCAAAGGAGTGAACACGTCTCAAGCTCTTGAGCCCTGGAGGAGATTTTCTGAAAAAAACAATTTTTTTTTTTTTGTTTTTGTTTTTTTTTTTCCCACATTTTGCAGAAACTTTGAAGAGTTGTCAGATGAACCAGCATCTAGTAGTTTAAATTTCTAGTACTGTAAGTGTTTTTTATCCACTAGGACACTGGTATATTTTCCAGACTGCCAACACATTAAATATTAAGGAGTACATGCATATGCATACAGAGTGAAAAGTCTTTCAGCTTCTTCAATGTCTCAGTACCTTAGGGATGTAGCCTAATTTGTTAATTAGATTGATTTGGTCATTGATTTAATGGTATGCTATATAGGATACCATCAGTATACCAGAGTGCTGTGTTTTGGCAGCTTTTCAAAGCAGTTAGGCTACTATTAGGTTGAAGACTGTATTTGAGGACATGGAATTATACAATTGAACCAGGAAAGCTTACAGAACAAATATATGAACATTAGTAGTACAACTTGGGTAACAACAAGGAAAAAGATTTAACCATTTAAAACTGTTTTTTGTGAAGGGTGCAACAGAGATTTGCAACAAGATAACTTGTGCAACAAGATCACTTTTGTGTGATCTTGTTCCATTTAGCCAAAAGCTTTTCTTGAACTAGACGTCATGTACTAGCCTCCCTTTCTAAGTCACTCATATTAACATTCACTTAATTTCTTTTACTTTGTCTTGTTTTAAAAATTCTTACTTGGTTGTATATTCCATTTGGAGGGATTCCTTAGAAGGCAAATTTTCATATGTGGGAACTCAAACTTACATTAATCTTATGATTACCCATGTCAGTCAAGGATGATGACCTCGTATTTGCAGTTGATATTTTCATTAGGAAGCTTGATTTGACTTTTAAAACACATAACCAACTCCTTGGCTTTTCAATTTTAAAAATTAGCAATGTCCAGCTCAGCATAAGTTAGTGCTTATGTTTCGAGATTTGGTTTCATTTGCTTTGTTTTCTTGAAATATAGACCTTCGGACTGACACTCCTTACATGACTG
Organism: Crypturellus tataupa; assembly: GCA_034781795.1. Lineage (NCBI taxonomy): Eukaryota > Metazoa > Chordata > Aves > Tinamiformes > Tinamidae > Crypturellus > Crypturellus tataupa. Next base: position 1,092,905 of record JAWLRI010000116.1, read on the forward strand.
CTTCAGGATGAAACAGTGCCAGAACAGAAAGAACTTGATTAAGGGAGAAAAGCTTAATCTTGAAGAACGTCTACTAAATTGTCCCAGATCTGTTATGTGGCTTGCCTAGTGCTATTCGACTATGACTCTTTGAGAGACCTTTTCAAGGGAATATAGCCATAATTATGCTACCCTTCTGTAAAAGGGTACTTCTGCAGCAAGTTTGACATCATGATGAGCCTTATATTAGCTCTTTTTACTTGAGAGCAGTTCCTAGCTTGAGCTTGTGGCACAGCGCTGGTCTTAAGGTACATAAAGTTGGAGATGAAGTGAAGGCAAAAGAGGAGGGAAAAGATGCTAGTTTTTTAAAAGCCACTAGCAAGCCTAGAACAGGCCATCCCGAATAAGCACTGATGAGCAGGAGCTTATTGCTTCAGTCTTTTGTTCTTTGCAAATGGCATCAGGGTGTTTGTTTTTCTACAGACGGTGTCTAGACCAAGTGAGTTACTGATGACAACTGTTGCTTTTTCTGAGTTGCATGCAATCAACTAATTTAACTTTTCACTTTGTAAATTTTTGGTTTATACGGTATATTTTTTAATTAAAAACTGCATTTTTTTTCTTTGCAATTAAATGTTTTGCAAGCTAATGCATATTTATCAGCAACCCCATGGATTGCTGTATAAAAATGGCAATCCCATTATAAAGGCATATGAATACCTTTAAAAGGATTTTGATTCTGATTCCTTTTGCTTTTCTGCCTGTTTGTGCTTGCAGCAATACAAATGCAAAAAAGGTTTGGGAGTTTTTCTAGCATGGGAATGTTGTCCTACATGCTTAAACCCAACTAGCCTGTCTTCACATTGTGTTTTGCCGTTACGGCGTACAATGCGGCCTGCTGACATGCAGATAAATTTCCGTAGTCTTCCGTGAGTCATAGCCAGCAGGCATAGTTTTACAGCCGTCCCCTGGCAACCAGCTTCTCTGCAGTCCTCCCCTTCTTGTTTTCTGTAGATAATGCGTGTGTTGGAGAATCAGCCTTCAAGTGGTAGGCAAAGCTTTAGGGTTTAATTCGGAGGCGTGTGACTGAGTGCTCTGGTACGGCTTCATTTCCTTTAAACTAAAGCTGCTTTTGACAGCAAAGTTATGTGAATTCAAATGAATAGTCTGGAACTTGATTAGCACTTAGTCATTTCTGCCTCTAAGGTTTTTCACTTACCCACCCTCAGACGGAGGATTAATCTTTGTCATTATGGCTTCCAAGACCTTTCTGCTGATATGGTATAGGCAAATAGCACCATGGTGGAACTAGAGCTTTCAGTGCTTCAAATGATGCCAAAATGTATTATTTAGAAAAAGTAAGTTAGAGGTTTGTCTTGTGTGCAGTTAGTTCTCCATCCTTGTAGATACTTAGAACCAGAATGGATTCAGGCCCTTAGCAACCTGATGTAACTGGGCCTGTTGTGAGAAGGGAGTTGAATTGAGTGACTTCTGGAAGGCCTTTCAGACCGAGCAGATCTGTGTTTCTATGATCTTAGCTAGCATGTGCAAATAGAACATGCCTGCAGAAATGCTATCCATAATGTGACAGGAATCCCATTTTGTTGTGTTTTAACATAAGAATTTTAACATCTGTGTGTCAGCAATAGTTGCTGTGTGTCTCTGTACAAATTCTAAATCCTTTCATAGTTTGAATGGTTGCTTTTAATTGTTTGGTTTGAAATATTTTTTGACCTTTAAAATAAGCGAAGATGAAAGGACAGAAATACCTATAGTATCTCCTTTGATTGATGATCCTTGCTTTTCTCCCTGGAGCATGAAAACACACATCACTGAGTCTTGATGCCACATACAAAATTGCCAAGAAGTTTTTCTTTTTTTCCTGTCTATCCTCAGTCTTCTCTAACTTTGTAAAAGGTCCTGTCTTCTGACAGCTTTTCTGAGCCCTGTGGCAAAAGTAACTCCTCACACAACAGCAACAGAGGTTCTGATTTCCTAACCGTTCATCTTTCTATCTGATTGTGTTAGAAATGCACACAGCTAGTTTTTCAACAATATTGCAGCTGTGTGCATGTTCCTATTATGAATATTTATATTGCAAGCATTCAATCCCAAACTTTTATTAATAGCAAGGTGTAGTTTCACTTTATTATCCTACATCTCTATAAAGAAAGATCATGCTCCCCACGAAAGAAAGTATAACTCTCAATTGGCAAAGCTGGAGAGCCTTTTATGTTAGTAAAAAATGAACTTCAACTAACAGTAACCTTTCCCCACTTGTTTGTAGGAGGAGTATATTGTTTATCTTCCTTTTTCTTTCTCTCAGACTCTTCTATTTCTAACCCTTTTCTTCCTTTATTTTACTTATCATTCCATCAGCTATAAGTGTTTTAAACATTGTTGTTCTTGTGTGAGACATTTTCTCACCCCAGGAAGAGCTTCAGTTTACCAAAACTGTAAGTGTTATGTTCAAAAAGCAGGAAACAGCTCTCCAGAAATACTTACCAGCAAGGTAAGGACTGCAGCTAATCCTGAGAAGCATCAAATTTCATCTCAAAGACTAGCCTCTCTCGCCATCCTGTCTGGGTATCACCTTCTGCATGTGGTGAAGCCCCCACATAATGCATGATGAGAGGCTGGTCTCTGCTCGATCTGCATCTACATCATTTCTGGGTATTGTGGAAGCAACAGAATCCCTACAGCAAGTTCCTGCCTTAGCAATCCCGATTCTCCCTGCTTGCAAGCCCATTCAGTATTCTCTGCCTGGATTTTCTTCAGCATTCATTACTTATTCTTCTCGTTATTACCATGGGTGCCTTGGAATGCTAGAGAAGGTGTTCTGATAAACAGTAGTAAGGAGTTTGGGAACTGAGGGACTTGAACAACCAAAGGCTTATGCTACATTTCAGAGTCCCCATCCCCTCCAAGATGTTTGTTTGTTTGTTTGTTTTATCTCTGTTGTACCCCCAGTGTGGCTGAGACCTCTCACTAGTGACAAGGATGAAACTGATCCCCATCCTGAGTAATAATAGGGCAATGAGTAAATGCCCTCAAATGTAGAGTCAGTAATTTCACCTGGGTTGGTGGACCCAGCCAGGCTCCACTTTCCTGGCTAATGGAGCTAGAATATATCTGTCCAGTGCTCCCTCTGATTGTGCCTTTGGGATCTATACTACCAGTCATCATGCACTACTCATGTGTTTTCTTAAAGATAGGTTCTTAGTTAGCTTTACTGAGAACTATATTTATTGTGTGGTTTTCTAGAGTTTGCTTACCCACAACCACTCATCTTGTCGAGGATCTTATTCCAAGTTAGGAGGGAACTGAGTCTCTAAGTCTTCAGAATGTCTTATAGCCACTGATCTGTGAGATTCAAATGCTCCCAATGGGAAATAACCTTCTGAACAAAGTGATTGTGGTTATGCTTTCCTGGGAAGGCCTCCTTCCTCTTCGTCATCATAGAATTGTTAAGGTTGGAAAGGACCTCCAGAGATCATCTAGTCCAACGCCCCTGCACATGCAGGGTCATCCGGAGCAAGTGGCCCAGGACTCTGCAAAACCCAAGCGGGTTTTGAAGATCTCCACAGAATGAGACTCCGCAACCTCTCTGGGCAGCCTGTTCCAGTGCTCTGTCACCCTCACTGTTAAAAAAATTTTCCTTAAGTTCCTGTGGCCATTACCTCTAGTTCTGTCGGTGGCCACCACTGAAAAGAGGCCGGCCCCATCCTCTTCACTCTCTGCTTTGAGGTATTTGTATACACTGATTAGATCGCCTCTCAGTTTTCTCTTCATCTCAGCAGAAGGAGTTGGAGACAACCTGGATCTTACCAAAGATATTTTTTTTCTTTTTACAATTTTGCTTAGAATTTGCTAAAGGCGGTATTGGGAGTTGCACCTTAGCAAGAAATAAGCATAATCCTTGCTCCTTTATGTTTAGGGGGTTGCTCCGCAGACTTCAACTGCCATAGACTCTCATCTCCTATAGTGTAAAGATCAGACCCTTTTCCTAGTACTTTAGTCTGCGTTTTTCAGAGAGAATATTTGTTAGAGCAATCCTAAAATCATTTTCCTTCTTGAGAAGGCTTGCAAAATTCTCTAATAACCTAAATACTTACACTCGACCAGGTGAATGTACTTTACACATAAGCACCAAAAGAAGGATTACTGTAACTGCATTTTAGTTGAATTATTTGCAATTACATACATTACTTACTCTGCTTCGTTTGTATTTTCAGAATCTTTCTCAGTTAGAGCTGAGGATAATCAAATGTTGTTCGTTTTTCTGTAGCCTTGCATGACCATAGGAAGGAGAATGGAGCCCCATATATACTGATAAAGCCCCCAAAATACATATACATTTGTATGCAGACAGATATATTCCTGATCTGAATCCACAAACGCACTTTGTGTGAATGCACATAGAGATAACACATTTATTGAAGAACTGTTGTTTTTTCAAGTGTTTTTGACTAATGTTTAAGGTCAAAAAAAACCCTCAAAGATCTATTTTTTTCTATTTAGATGAAAAATATCAAACTAATGTTTCACATGGCTAATATGATCCTATTGTATAATTCAGAAAAGCATAAATACATTGCTAATAACCTGTTAACCGCTGATGCACATACTACTTTGTCTTACTAAGGTTACTAATAAGTTATATTTCCAGACAAAATGAGTGTAGATATCTAGGTGTGTGCTATTTTCGTTAACAGTGACACAGTTTTATACTGTAGTGCCTGCTTTTGTATACTCCTGGTGATGTTTTGTGGAACATTCAGTCAAAATATTTTCTAGTATTTGCCAAATTCTGGAACCATATTAGGACTTGGGGACTCATTAACTCTTCCTACTTTTCTTCCCCTTTTCTGATTTTATGTTCAGTATTCATTTTTCAGAATAAAAATTTGTCTCAGGTAATTTTCAGCTGCACAACATGAACAATAGAGGAAAAATAACAGCAAGTAAAGAATGTCTTAACTTAGGAACTCATTTTCTGTCAAGCCGTATCTTTAAAAACCTGGGAGTTGGAAAGGACCACTGACACTTATTTTTTTTGTTACGGTTATAGAATAAAAATTTGTTTAATAAACATTTGACATGTTCATAAATAAGTTTTTAATTACATTAAAATAATAGAATCTATTATTAATTTTAATACAATTATTAAAATAAAAATACATATATTGAGTACTGTCAAGATGTCTTTCATTGTTTTTGAGAGACCCATGCATTTTTTTCCTTCCTGGTCGGATGCAGCCCTAGGTTTGACAAAAACAGGAGAAGATCCTTCTCCCAAGAGAAGCTTAGGAGGCTCATTGGGTAGTTTGGGGTGAGATCTGGTGTCGGCCGTGCACTCCAGCAGATTTCACTGCTAATCTGCAGCAGCTCCCATAGCTTTGTGCGGCTGTGAGAATTTGGAAAAGAGTAGCAGCATCAGGTTTTATGAATCCTGCAATGTGTGTGCAGCATCTTTCTAGGTTTTAATTGAAAGCACTTGCCTACAGCCCAGTGCAGTGCTTGAGTTTTTCTCTCATATCCCACTGAAAGGTTAAGAAAAGCCAGAGGAGAATGAGTAATTTGCCCACAACCATTGCAGTGTGATTTGCTTCCGTAAACATCAGCCATTTCTGCCACCGACACCCGCCTCTGAGCTGCTTTGCAAGCCTTGGAGAGAAATGCTTGCTCACAGAGCAGTTAATTGCAGCCGAGCGTGGGGCTTGGGGAAGCAGGTGTATCCACGGTAGAGGAGGGTGACAATTAGGAGCCCTGAAGCAAACTGGTCTTCCAGAGGTGGCACCGCAATCCCTGAAGGGTGCCCGCACCACGGGAAGTCACCGAGGGCTTGCGGAGGGAAATGCCACGGCTGTCCTCCCCGGGGCAGGGAGAGGGCTCTGCAGGCTGCTCAGCTCCACAGGGTTCGCAGTGTGGAGCACGTTGCCCCATTCCCAGGGGCCAGGAGCACAGGCTGGTGTGAGGGAACCGCGTGGCGCTGGTGCCTCCCGCAGGCACTGGCTTGCGTCCCTACTGCTGCTGGTCCACGTGTCCAGGGCCAGTCGCCAGCTGGGGGCACGTCTGGCACCTGGAGCCTCTCGCAGCCCCTCCTGCCCCTCTGCTACGGTGATGTAGCAGAAAGCTGCGTGCGGGGCCTGCGGCACCCTTCTGCCGAGGGAGGGCACTGCCTGGGACATCAGATGTCAGAGCAGGCAGAGATGCCTGTGAGGAGGAGGGAGCCGCGAGCTCTTCCAGCTGCTCCGCTTTTGTGGCCTCATTCTCAGGGTCTGTCTGGCCATCCTTCCCTGCTGCTTGTTCACCCCGTGTGTTCCCAGGGCCGCCTGCCTGGCTGTTCCCTCCTGCTCCTCCCTGAGGGCACAGGCTACCAGCCGCTCTGGCAGGGCCTGCCTAGTGCTCGTGGCATCTTCCTTCTGTTGTCATTTGCTTCCTTCTGTTTTCTCCTTGCTTTGTGCCATGCGTTCCCAGGGCTGTCATCCTTGCTGCGCCCTTCTGCTTCTTCCTGGGGACGAGCTGCTTGGTGCTTGTGTCCTCCAGATGCTCCCCTAGCGAGACCTCGGGTTTCTGCAGAAGACCTGCAAGGGGAGAGGCAGCTTGTGAAGGGCTAGGCGGCTGCTGTCGAGCTCCTGAATCTCCCCGAGAGTCTCCCTTTCTCTGGAAAGCCCCAAGAGATCATCTGAGAGGAGGTTCAGGTACAGGCACACGAACGTGGGAGATGATGCTAAATGGCTGCTCTCATTGGTGCTGCTCCTGGGTGCCCTGGCTCATGGTTCCTGCCTGAGGAAGCGGGTGAAACTGGTGAAACTGCCTTGTTGGCAGCCCTGTCACCCCTACACACATGGGGCTGAGGCCCTGACCAGCAGGGATTAGGGTGCTCCTCTACTCTTATGATCTTGAGCACCCGTGGTCAACACATCTGCCACCATGCCCCACGTGATGGCTGTCCTGAGCTTCTCCTTGTATCGGGCTGTGGTCCTCTGCACGTGGCATGGTGGTTGAGCCTGTGCTGAGCGTCAGACTCAAGGGCAGGTGAGGTGGGCTCCCTTTGGGCCATTTCCTTGTGAGCTCAGCCAAGAGCTATCGGCCACAGCAGTGTGGTAGGACTGGGAGTTCAGCTCTTGATTCAGGTAAAAGCAGCTGACTCTGAAAGCTCCCCAAGGGCAGGCGAGGATGTAGGGCAAAAGGTGACTTTTCTGCCATGTGACTCTTCCTCCGGGGCTTGATAACATCTCCCGGGACAAGAGCACTCCAATTTTCTGCTGTCGCAAGAGCGTCCCACCTGGAATCAGCATCCATGGAGGAAACGTCAGCATCATGTCCTTGCTGAGCTGGGTCAGCAGAGGCATCGCAGCAGGAGCGCTTAGAGGTCGGGAGGCTGCAGATGTCTGCTCTGGGACGCTGAACGCTTGCTCAAGGCCGAGTCACTGCCATTTGCCACCATGTCTGAGCACTGCAACTTGTCCAGATCACCCTGCGGCAAGGGAGAGCAGTGCTGAAACCTGCCCGTGGCCGGGGAGAACCAGCTGCACCAAGGGCAACTGCTGCCTCCTGACAGAGCTGCTCTCCTCAGAGCTTTGGGGACCTCTTGGCCCTGTTTACTGGCCCAGCCAGGGGCTGGTATTCTGAGGAAAGGATGAATTTTACTCTAGGAGCTCTTGCTCTCCCCATGCCTGGCAGAAGCAGCTGTTCTTGGCCAGACCTGTCTGATAGGGAAAGATGTCAGCTCCTTTGCGACCGGTGAGGTTGGATGTTTTGAAGCTGCCTTGACTGCAGGAGGAGGCGAGGGAGGGGGATGTGCATCCATGCAGGCCCGTTGCACAGACCTCCTTCCCAAGAGGAAACAAGATGAAAAACAGAAGTCTGTTCCCACCACATCACACTTGTCCCTCCACCTACGTACTAAGAGTTTTGGTTTCTGTGCTGCACAAACCATATGTTTTATTCCAGAAAAAAAAAGACAACTCCTTAAGTTAAAATCTAGGTTGAGGATGCAGGGAAGGGTGACCCTCTGTGGAAGAACTTCACATATTTCACACAGCAAGGGCAAGACCCTTTGGTCTTTTCGTCCTTTTCAAGAGGGCGCCAGCTGAGAAGCAGAATCTGCTCCAGCCACACCACACTTTTTCCTGCAGCCTCACATTGGGCTTTGGGGACCCACTGACTGTTCCTGCTTCTTTTTTTCCCCTTTTCCAATTTGATGTTAAATCTTTATTTTTTCAGAATAAAAATCTGGCCCAGGTAATTCTTCTGTTTCGAATGTCCTTCTGCACCAGTAAATGTGTCTAAATTTTAATGTGTTGTGTTGTATTTTCTAGGTTTTTCTAGTGCTTTTCCTTTCTTTTTTTCATTTTATTCTCTCTGTTATGCCAAAAGTGTGCTTAATAATCTGGTGACAGATTGCTACTTACTAAGTAATTAGTAAGTAACTCCTGTATGCTTTCCTTTTTGCTCAAACATTCAAGACAAGAAAATTAAGGAAGCTAAGATGTGAAGTGGGATCAACAGACAGTCGATGTGTTCAAGTTTTATGTCAGAATGGAGGAGGGAAATATTTTTTATCAGAATTAGAGTAACTGTCTTGTTTGGCTTTATTAGAGCCAGGCGCTCTGGCTATATATTGTTATTGGTTTCTATAGTAATCAGTAGTCCTGAAAGAATATTTTCAAGTATACATGCTATATTGTGTGGGAAGAAACTATTCAGTAGTGAATAATGCAATTTGGCATAATATAGCGTACAGAGAAGGATATGTGAAGTAGGATGGGAGGTGTTTTTTCCAGCTGTTTCTGTTCTGCTCTTTTAATTTCTTTTGAAAAGTTACTAGACAAAATATTGTTTGCTGGTAAATAGAATTGAAATAGTGGAAATCAAGAAGTATCATGTTATTTCATGTAGATGGGTAGCAGACAGTTGCTGGCTTATTTTTTCTTATCTTTTATCAATTTATGTCCTTTTTTAAAAAACAAATGACCAAATCAGGCATAATTTCAATTATAATTAATAATTATAATAATCATAATCACATAATAATAGTTATATAATAGTAATAATATTTAGTTGCTTTCGTATTTCAAACATCTTTTGTCTGAGAGACTGTAACAAAAATCTGGTGGTAACTGGTGTAGTGCTGTGAAATGATCCATTTAACTGTCCTTTCCTCCAGGTTTGCCAGAGGGCACAGCATAGAGAATGCCCTAATTCAGGTCAATTTAAGGACTTGACTTTTTGGGGCGCTGCTAATTTATGCCCTGATCCTGCAGGGTGTTAGCATGGTTCTAGGAACTTGTACAACACAATATATGGTTTACAAGAGATGCAGCTGCCACGCTTGCAAAAATATGGATTAAATTAAATGTTTAATGAGGTCAGGATAAGGTTCAAAACTGTGGGTAATGGTAGTAGTTGACTTCCTCCGTCCCAGGAGTGAGACAGAAAAAAGCTTTCTTTTACATTCAAAGATTGATATTCTTTCATAATGCTGCATTTAATTAGAAATTATTTGGTTGTGCACAGAATCCAGTGCTGAACTATGTTTTTAAATGTGTAAGAAATTATGGAGAAAAAAAAATCAGGAGATAAAACAGGAATTAAGAAGAAAAACTGGTAAGAGATGAGAACCATAAAGCTAATCAGCAGCCTTTCCAATTTTGTAAGACGTTGTGTACTTACTGCCATGGTGATGAACAGGCATGTATGATACATGTTTTGGGGGTTTTAATTAAAAAAAAAAAAAAAGAAGGCAGTGAGCAATATTGTTTTTATTCTATTTTAAGCTAGAAAGGGTGCCTTGTCACAGGTCTGTCTTTAATGTCAGGAAAAGAATCCTTTGAAAAAGGCTGTCAAAAACCTCCCAAGTTCCCAGGGGAAGGAAGGGCTGTGTGTCACTTCCAGACGTTTTATTTGGCTGTCACAAGAAGGGCACTGACTGACGCCAGAGGGAGCTGGCTTCCTGTATCCCTTCCTTACTAATGGGTTATCGTGAAAACAGCCTTTTGAGAGAGGAACCATAATGTGAATAATATATTCCTTAATTAAATGTAAATAGTAACGTAGCCTCGCATATAAGTGAGAAACACAGTGTTCTAATATAAAAATAAATGCCAGCTTGATGGTTGAAGAAGTAAAGCTAGTAATATTGGAGAGTATTTTGGTTATGAAAACGGCAAATTCAATGTGTAGTTCTGGTCAATTAAGCATGTTTTGCAAATACACTAAAATAAAGTCGTCACAGATGCTGAAATTATGTATTTGCAGAAGTCTATATTGTCGTTTAATTGAATAGGCAAGTAAGATCACTGATCTTTCTAATCAGATATTAAGTATCCAGCTGTGACCAAGCTCCTGCGGCGTTACTTTAATTGTCACAGTCGTCTGTCATTCTCTACATAGTCCTGCATGAAATGCCAGTGCTGACTTTGAAGAAACAAACAGGATACATTTTCCTTCAGTATTAATAACAAACTGGCAATATTCAGCCTATATGATGGAATTAATTTTGGTCCTTTAGCATTCTAACATATTACTTGCACATTAACTGCAACGAGATCGGCTTTGTTTTCGGACACCCAGCACTGAGCTCAATTTAGGATGTCATGTTTTTACTGCCCGATTTTGCTTCAGCTGAGTTTTTGTGCTGCCGTGTGTTGTCCAGCGTTATTCTATCTTTTGCACACTGTTCAAAACTGAAATTATTTATCTAGATTATGTGCATTTAATCACAACACAAATCCCGGATTGTAAATGTTATATACATACATATATGCATATACAGTATGTTTTGAGCAAAACTTGTCCATTTCCCTAAAAGCAAACATTTTGCTTGAAAAAAAAAACAGCATTTAGTTAAATAAACTTCAGGTTGAAAGGGAGGCTGCCAGCAGGCACGTAGTACAGATATTATGGCTGGCATACCACTTCAAACACATAGATTGTTTTAAATGTATGTCTCATTTGAGGGATTAGTGTTTATAAGCCTGGGCCAATTATTCTGCACAATGTTTGTGGCTGTATGCAGCATAATAAAAAGATTTTGAGGCTGATTATTTGCAGTTGGGGCTCATTAGTGAGGCAGGTGAATTGTAAGCTTGATAAAATGATGAAGATAAAACAAACTATAGCCTTAAAGTATGTCTTTGTAGAGGAAATTGTTGAGTTTTAGAGCCTTCTAATTTTACTTTTTATTCCGTACATGAAATTTTACACTTGATCTTAATTTTAATTTGTAGGCCTCTGAATACTCTGAGTGGTCTTATTTATTTGAATAATTAGAATATATTGAAATATGTTATCTGCAAAGTTAAATGTATATGTACTAAATGCAAATTTAAATGTAGTGGAAAGAGATTCTGCTCTTCCTCTTGTGGATCGCAGGAAGCGCTAGAGCTGAGTGAGCAAGCACGATGCTCTCCTCATAATGTCCCAGTCTGCACCTCCAGCTTGGGAATCTCCTCAGCCAGCTGCAGCTTTTACTGATGCTCAGTGTGGTACCTGTCCGTGATTTTGTGCCACCGGGGAAACTTTAATTTCAGTGTTTTTAGGTTGTTTGTGAATATCTGGAATAGCATAGGCCCCAGCATAGAGACTTACAAAACTTCACCTTTCCCTATGGTGAAGCCTGGTTGTTTCCTCCTACTCTCCATTTCCTATCTTTTGATAATTTTTTATTCATACTATATCTTTCCCTTTTCCATGCTCTATGGTTAGGGACTTTAAAATCTCTCTTGGAAATGTCATTGGATTGTAGTACTCCATCCATGGGTTTATAAATCCTTCAGAGAATTCCATTAACAAGAGCTATGTTGACTCTTCTCAAGTAGGTCATCCAGGCATCTTAATTCAGCTCCTTTTAATGAGAAATGTGTTAATAATGATGCTTGTGCTAATTTGTTTGGTATAGATGTCAGGCTTGGTGGCCGGTAGCTCTCCAGATGCTCCACGAAAAATGTTTTAGAGCTACGTTTTTTTTTTTTTTTTGCTTCCTGCTTTATAGGCTGCAGGTATTAAGGAGGTTTACAGATTGCCGCTTATATTTTATTGTTCATTTTGTCCATTTATTTCCCTACGCTTTTCTATAGTCATTTCAGTTTCTGTGCCGAGTATCTCACGAGGAAGAGTTCTGGCCTGAGACTCTCTGCACCTCCTTCCCCTGTGAGCACCGGTGGAAAGGGTCAGTTTAGCTCGTGTGCAATGACCTTGTCTTTACTGAGTGCTCCTTTACCCCTTCCTTACCAGCTGCCTCTGTAGACTCCCTGGCAGGTTTCTTGCTACTCATGGGCCTGGAGCAGTATTTAGGCATTCTGATTCTATGACTGGTTATTCCTCATGCTAATATTCGGCTTACCTTTATTTTGCTTTTTACCTTTAATATGCCAGAATTTCAGATCCTTTCCATTTTCTTCATTTTTACAGGCCCTCAGCTTTTGACGGTTACCTTCTTTCTTCTACTATCCTTTTTTTCTATTCTGTTGTTTGTAGTTCGTGTTGTGCTCGAGTTGTACTCGTTTCCTATTGCCCTTCCTTAAGGTCTTAATAAGTTGTATGCATTAGCCCTGGGTTTACTTCATGGCATATAGTTTTCACACTACTAGTAGGATTTAATTATGGTATGGATCACTTTATTAGCTTTTTTTAAAAGCATCCTGATTTTTATAAGTCACTCTAGATCTATTGTCTAAAAAAGGCAATTTTTCCAGAAATTTTCTATTCTTTTTTCTTTTCTATTGTACTTATCAAAACTTGCATGCAGACCATGTAGTTAGAAATTTGTGTGATTATCCTTCTAAAAACATTGCAGGTACACAAATGACACATAAATTGCACACACAGTAGGATAGATCATTTAAAAACCTATCTTGTGGTCTTTCAGAAATATGGGTCCAAACTTTGCTAAAATCTGATGCCCTTTTCAGTGACACTGCCAGGCAATCCAGGCTAATCCCAAACGTTAGTAGCACAACTGCTGCTATAAAGGAGTACTGCTCCTGTAAGGCAGAAATGCAGTACTCTTCCTTTCTTCATGATATCTGAATCTCCTTTTCTGTTGGGTTAAATGTGGGATGCCCATCGGAGTGAGTAAAGGAGACTGTTATTCTTTACTTCTGTAGAAACTGGCCAATTACTAGGATTTTCATCCTTCAAATAAAGATGTGTTATTTTAATGTGTGAATAGGCTGGCTCAAATTACACTAGATGTAAATATCTAATCTTCCTTTTTGAAAGATCTTCTGAACAGTAGTAATAGAAGAAGTACTTCTTTCTGAGAAACGCTGAGTTAAATTTCACTTGGAAAGATTAGTTAATCCTCTTATGGGAGCAGCTTCAGATGCTGTGAATCATCCTTTTATACCTAAGGAACTAAATCAGTTCCTTAGATGTCAACAAAGTCAGCCTGCTTATAGCAGCTGAAGATTGTGTATTAAATGTGTGATAGTGTATTAAATAATTTAATTTATAATAGATAAATTGCTAATTAAACATTTTTTATTATTTTTCTTAAGCACTCTTAGTAAGCTAATTAAGTACAGTCTGTTACTGGTAATACTCGTACATCTTAGACTTAAACACATTAGTCATCAGAAATATTTTTAAAGACATACTCACTTGGCTGTCTTCTGTCATGATTGATTTTTTTTGTTGTTTTCTCTCCTATTTCAGGTAAATATGCAGAAGACATATTTGGAGAACTTTTCAATGAAGCACACAGCTTCTCTTTCAGAGTCAACTCCTTACAGGAACGTGTAGATCGCTTGTCTGTCAGTGTTACGCAGCTTGATCCAAAAGAGGAAGAGCGTAAGTCAGCTCCTGCATAGAAGAGTTGTTACTCTGTCATCCAAATACTGTTGATAAGTGAAATAGAAATAGTGGCAGTTTAAATTGTAAATATAGAATGAATGTAGAGAAAAAATCATGAGAAGGAGACTGATTTTGATTTCTCCTACAGGTTCATTTTATAACCTTGGGAAACTTTCTGTGCTCAAAATTTTCATGGTTACTGAACAGTATTACTGTTAAAAATGAATTTTCATTAGAACTGCTGTAGGACAGAATGTCGCCATAGATCAGCTAATACACAAATCTAATGTAATATTTTTTTCTTCCAGTATATGTTTGTTACAGGTGAAACTATTAAAGAGCCTGTAATGCTAGCAGTTTTAGAGTGTTCTAGATTGTGTGACTGAGACTCATAAAGTAGAGCAGCACCCAATCTTGAATAATAACTTCAAATTGCTTTTGGATCCCATTCTGAAACATGGAGAGCTGTTTCAGTTATGAATATCTAGGTAAAATAGTGGTGAGGATCATTCAGGAGAATTAAGTGTCAAAGCAGGAGGAGTATGATCTGAGGTTGTCTTTCGTTACATATTCCACTCTGATTCCACTATTAATGAAGTTAGGCTAAGGAAATTTTGATTCTGTATTCTTGTGACATTTATTTTCAAACAGGTTTTGAAAGACAGCTGCTCACAGCTAGTAGCAGAATTTCCACGATATCATGTCTTGCCTAAGGGAATTCTTACATTAATGGGATTTTCCAAGTCTCTTGATAACTGAGCATAAATCAGGCACACACACACACCTCTTTTTCTGTAAAATACCATGTTTACTATGATTGGATAATGCCAAAAATCCTTTCTGTATACAGGACCAAATTTTCAGCAATTTTAATCTTGTAACAGATGTAATACGCCAGAGTGTTTACCTTTGACAACCTAGTTATTGGTTTAAATCAGAGGGGGTTTTATGTTGATACAGCATGTCTGATATGGCAACCATTCACATTTCAGAAAAATGGAGAGACCATTTCAAGGGATAGAGTTAAAGCCTCTAAGAGTAGTGAAATGGAAATTTGTAGTTCCCTGTGTAAATGGCCTTTGACAAGCTTGGTTTTAGGTTTCAGTACTAAATATTAACGGCTATCTGAGAGTTTCCAGGGAGATTTTTAAATGATGTGTAGTCTCCAGTGCACCAGATCAGTAGCTTTTCACAGCACTGCATATATTTCCTAATTATGTAGTTAGGGAAGGGGCAGACATTGCAATTAAACAAAACAGGAGTTAAAAAAAGGAGTCTACTTTATCAAGCCCAGAGTGGTTCAGTGTGGCTCAAATCTGGTACACTGGATTTGTCTCATGCTAGCAGTGACTGCGAGTACTTTAGAGGAACACGTGCAGTGCTCGGTGTCAGGAGCTATTACATGATTACTTTTATTAACCTAAGAACATGCAGTCCTTGAGCCTTACTTACAAATGTCAGCCCAGAATGAGTCACCAAGTGAGGAAAGGAAATCCAGTAATGTGTTTTCTCAAAAATCCAGTAACATATTTCCCCAAAACCCAGAGATCAGGAAACCTTTTCTCCTTCAGTATCTTCTGCTGGGTTTGAATTTTAGAAACTGATGACAAATAGCCCTGTTTTGGTCCTGATCCAGGCTAGAATAGCTAGAGGACATTAATGTGTCCAGAAGAGTAGTTCAGAGCAAAGCATATGTGACAACTGGGTCATGGCATCCACGTGTAGTATGTTAAAACTGTGGTCAACTAATTCATAAGAGTTTTCACTGCCAAAGTCAGAGAAAGACAGATTGAGTTAAATTGCATAATAGCATAAATCGCAAGCCAATTTCCTAGCACATCTTCACTTGTCTGAATGTTGTATTTGAGCACGTGTCCTTCTCAAAGATTATGCATGTGGGTTGAATTTCAGATGCTCTCTGTGATTTTTCTTCCAGTTTTCTTGGCTGTTGATTCGGTTTATGGGGTTTTTACTAAGCAGATTCAATTAGCATGCCCGTGGCTCAGCAATTCAGTGCCTAAGCCATGCTACTGCCCAGTTTGTGTTCCAGATATGAAAACTGGGATCTGGACAAAAGACTGGTGGTCCCTTTCCCGCGCCTCCTGAATTTATACATCCATTTTGTTCAAGGAGCCCCTTTGCTGTGCTAATTTGTCAGCCAGGTGACGAGCCAAGATGCCTGCCAGGCATCTCCTTCTCTGGAGATGTTCAAAACCTGCCTGGATACGACCCTGTGGCACATGCTCTGGCTGTCCCTGCGGAGGAGAAGGGTTGGACTAGATAGTCCTTAGAGGTCCCTTCCAACCTCAGCCATTCTATGATTCTGTGGTGAACCGGCCAGCACTTGGCTTCTCCGCCAACTCGCATGCCAAATGCGTGGCTGTGTAGCCAAACCTGATACAGCGCTGGATTATTTTACACAGGATGGACCTGATCCCTTTCTGTAGTTGCCATTCTTGCTATTTTGTTTGCCATGTCCTTCAATTTCCCTAATAATTTTGCAATGAGATAGTTTTCCCCGAATGTAAAAGGAGGAGGAGCAGGGAGCAGTTGGAAATTCCACAGTGCGTGTTTTAGAATCATAGAATGCCTAAGGTTGGAAGGGACCTCTAGAGGTCATCTAGTCCAACCCACCTGCACACGCAGGGCCA
>JAWLRI010000116.1:1117392-1131526 GCA_034781795.1 Crypturellus tataupa
GCCGCTGCAGATCGCCCCGGGGGTGCTGCACCCGGCGCCGCCGCCCGTCGCCCCTCCGCTCGCGCAACCCTCGCCCCCCGTCACCAGGGCTGCGCCGGTGTGCGAAGCTGGACCAGTTCACCCAGGCCCTCAAGGGGAAGCGCAGGGGCTGCCTCCGCCGCCGCCACCGCCGCCCCTGCCGCCCCCTGGCATTCGGCCCTCTTCTCCCGTCACCGTTGCAGCCCTTTCTCACCCTCCGCCCGTCTTGCACCCTCCTCCCACAACTGTTGTCCCTGGCCCTCACGCCCCACTGATGCCTCCGTCCCCGCCGTCCCAAGTGGTCCCTGCACCTGAACCCAAGCGCCACCCCTCCACCCTCCCCGTCATCAGCGATGCGAGGAGCGTTCTGCTGGAAGCCATACGGAAAGGTAAACCTGGCTGCTTGGGAGACAGCAAAGAGTGGAACGATTCACGTGTGTCCGTTTGGTTTAGAGGATGGCATCTGAGGTCTTCCTCATTTCTGTTCTCCGCATTGCCAAGCAGACAGATTCTTCCCAGCCTGTGGTTGCAGGCTGAGAATTACCAGATTCCCTGCTTCTCTGTGGGAGGTTGATAAAGCAATGTTTAGAGATGTGTTTAGAGATGATCTGTTGGGATTATCTCTTCAGTCTGTTCACCTGGAAAAGTACCTAGTTCTGATAACATACAGATCAGCTAGAAGTCAAAAACAGTACTTTTCACATATTGGGTTAGATAAGAGCAAAACAGATCAATAGACATTTGAATTTTGCTTATTGTTACGTAACAACATGTAAACGACATCCAGAAGTCATTGCTTAAGACTTAAAGCTGTTAATCTGATCTTGGCACTGCGAGTGCTGCTGTTCGCCTCAAATCTTTCTCAAATGTTTTGAGTACTTCATTCTTCTGATTCCCTAATGCACCTACAACTTTGTGCAAAATCTGTATCAATACCATATCAATAGATACATTATAATGCTAATTCCAAATAGTTATTAAAGCATCTTTATGTACCTGAGTGATAACATCATTGAAGCTTTGCAAAATATTTCTTAGCGTTAGTACAAAATGTCAGCAAAAAGATTAAATAAAGGACCCTGTGCATATAATTTACTTGATTCTTTATAAAGCTTTTGGCCAAGCTTGCCAAAAAACTAAGGCTCAAGCATGTATTAGAGCTTAGATTCCACCTAAGTACCTGTGCTTGTGTTTATTCTCAGTTGACAACAGGGAACATTTAGATCAAATTTAGACTCTGTTGATCTATGGTATCATGAGTATAAACGTCTAAATACATAATCTCTACCATGTTCTTAACTTAGCTACTAGCATTTAACTTTCTCGTATTACCGGTGCATGTTGTTTGTGCTTCATTATACTTCGTGTAAGGATAAAGAATGACAGTTTCACCTCTGTGTTTTGATGGTCTTCAGGTATCCAGCTACGCAAAGTTGAAGAGCAGCGTGAACAAGAAGCTAAACATGAGCGCATCGAGAATGATGTTGCTACTATCCTTTCTCGCCGCATTGCTGTGGAATACAGTGATTCAGAAGATGACTCAGAATTTGATGAAGTGGATTGGTTAGAGTAAAACTATTACATTGCTGTACACTGCAAAATCGAATGCTAATGTCCATTGTGGTGCTTGTTCTTTGAAGGTTTGATGGTCATTTCTAGTGTTTTTTGTATCTTTTCTTTACATAATTAATCCATGTTTTTCTACTTTTCAGTTTACAGAAAACTCCTAGTGCATCTTTGAAACTAAATGTTTTACAGTGGCTTTTCTTACACATCTTTTTGAAAGAACACACTTCGTTCCAATAGACCACTAAGTATTAAGCATGGGCAGCTGTTGGTAGAGTAGCAGTTTCAATTTTTTGGCATATCTTAACTGTGCACTTTGTGAATTTTAAGTTAATGAAGGCAACTGAGATTGACATTCCAAGGGCAGCTGTATGTACTAATGAGCCTTATTCCACTTTTGATAATGTTTTAAAAACATTAAGCTATCAAGATACCACTGCCTCGATTACATCTGTACACTAAAAGTACATATAGTTAGCAGCACTGAACACACTGAAAGGATCTTTGGGGGTTTTATTATTGTTTTATTGTTGTTTTTAAATAATTATGGCCTTATTTGAATGTTTAGAGATTCCCTTTCCCCTTCTTCCTTCCCAGGTACATATTGTGTGGTACTATTTTTGCCTGCATATTAAAGTTTAATTTTTTTTTCCTTGTGAAATCTTCTGACTTAAACATGCTGTGTAACTTATGTAACTGTTAAAATAACAGTTTGATTTAATAAATGGTTCATTTTAAATGTCCATCATTGTTGCGTGACAGACTGAAGCCTGTCTTTCACTGGTAACTGAGGGATCCCTGGTTGTCAAAGATTTATGTGGTCTGCAAGTTATGGTAAGTGTTTAGCACTTGATTCAGAGAGCCATATTAAACAATAAATTGTGTGTCAGAGTACATGGGTTTAAAAAAAATGGGGAACTTGCGGCCTAAATGATTTGGGTGTTTTATAAACAACTATTACAACAACTACAAAGCAACTACTACTTACAGCGGTAACTTTGTAAGTTTACACTGCAGACAGCAGCCCACGCTGTCACCTCAGCAGCTTCCCCGTGTCCAGGCCCTGCCTCTTAGAAGGGAGTCATCTCCTCGCTGCCCCATCCAGCCTGCGTTTTAGGCTTGCTCTTCCCCCATCCCAGCTCTTGACAAAAGTCCTTCTTGACAAATGGCTGTTACTGACCGAGGTGAGTGCCCTGGTGATTAACAGGGTCATTTCCAAACCAGTAACCCGAGTTAAAGGCAAGAGCTAAACTCAGTTAAGATTTCAGAGACAGGATTCCTGGCTCCTGCCGCAGCTGCAGCTTCCTGCCGTCGCAGCCGGGCTCCCACTACCAGGAGCGTGATGCACTAGTGATGAGAGGTGCTCGCCAAGTCTGAACGCTTGCATGGGCAGAGGGACTCAAAGAGAAGCATTTGCAACCTTGGTGGTTTGTATTGCTGTGGCTGGGCTTCCTAGCTGCCCTTGCACATGGTGGCACCGCCTGTGGAGGGCTGCTGGGCTGTTTATGCAAGTGATTAGGCATGTAATAGATTATCGATTGGGTCGTCTTGTAAGACACTGAATCAAATTTTCCATATTGACCTGTTCGTAGATTGCGGTATTTACTTCTCTACATTTACTGCAGTTGGTTAAAAGCAAAGCCTCGAAGTGTGTTGCAGCAATAACGTGCCCATGGTGTGGTTTGATATAAAGGAAGAGGAAGGAGCCTTTGTCAGACCTCACGCTGTTCCCGACCGTGATCTGCGACTGGTAAAGAACGATCTTCCTGCTCCACTGCAAAATGGGGAAAAGAAAGAAAAAAACAGAAGCGGCAGAAGTTAATGGATAGCGGAGCCAGAATGGGGGACTAGAGAGTTGCAAAATTGGTTATTTGCAGTTTTTATTCAAAAGACAAAGTAGTAACAGTGAAGCAGCCATCTCGGAACAAAAGTAATAGGTAAACGGAAGAGAAAATTACTAACGGAACAAAAATGACAGACACAATGCTGGTTCTGCTGTTGCTTTTGTCCTGTGAATAACAACCTTTAAATATTAGCTACCAGTAAGAGATTAAATAAAATCCAATTAAATTAGGGTTAGAGGAGCAGGGGGCACTTTTTGGCGCAGGGGGGACTCCTCATCCCGCAGGGAGCCAAGGCACCATCACCTGCCCCAGGGTTTCGCAGGCTCCAAATGCGCCTGCTCTGTGTCCCTCTGCGGGAGTCCAGGAGACCTATACAAACATATTGTTTCCATTCTCCCTCTCCCCTTTTAATAACTATTCCAGGCTAAAATTCCAAAGCCCTGGAGGAAGCCGAAGGTGCTACAAAGGTTTCGCAGGAGCCACGAGCAGCGCGGGCAGCCAGCGCAGCCCGGCTGGGAGCCAGCGCTTCCCTCCCTGCGGCCAGGACCGATGTCCCAAACGGGCTTCAAGAGAGGCATCGAGGAAGCCCTGCCTTGCTTGGTCTTGTATTCCTTTTTTCCCCCTTACGTTTTTAATAGCCCCTATTTTCTACATAAATTTCATTAGCTGGATTTATGCGGTCACTAAACCGCTTGCTACAAGTATTAAACTCGCAGCAGGAAATTATTTGCCATTCCAATGAAAACGAGCGTTTCCTAGCTTCTTTTTTTTTTTTTTGGCCAGCCAAGAGAATTACATTATCAGGGAATTAATAATCAGCTGAACTGAAGGAGTATTTGATTCATGGTAATTACTGATTATATGCAGATCATTTTATGGCTTTAATTCCTCGGTCTCCCACTGTTTGCTTGCTAAACCACCAATTTAAAAAATAAACAAATAAATAGAGAGGGATCATACGGGCATCTCGCTTGAAGAGTAAGTTACGGAAGGTAATTTGCTGACTACACTGAAGGAAGCCGAGCTGTGCCCGCTCCGCACCTAGCGCCGAGGCACCTCTGCGGATGGGGCGCCGTGTGGGGATCCCGGCTCTCGCTGTGGCTCCTCCGCACCCCTCGCACAGACCCTGACCCTGGGTCTCTGCCCCAAACCTGCCCCAAACCGGCCCGTGCCCAAGCGGGAGCCGCGCGAGCGGCGGTGTCGGGAGGTGGCAGCACCTCCCTGCCGTGTGGCGCCCGGCGAGGCTCCCCGCAGCGAACACTTTCGGGGGGAAAGGAGCAAATCCTGCCGCTTTTTACAGAGTGAATACAGGACACCTTGGAGCAGCCAGACCCATGGGATCCACGCGCTGTCCGTGGGCTGTGGTGATGGACGGGGGTCACGGCTGCCCTCCCAGCTCCCTCCCCACACCCGCAAGGCCATGAGCCGTAGGGAAGGACGAGCACAAAGCCGACCTGGGAGCCCGTCCGCTCTCTCCCGCTGCCGCCCTGGCTGCTCCGGGGGGATTTCGCACACCAGGAGATGGTGCTCCTGGGGTTAGCGCCGGCTCCCCTTCCCGGTGCTCCAGCTCCCTGCAAACCACAGGTCAGTCCAAGCCCAGGGGAGCTTGTAAGCACTTGTAACCTCCTAAAAAGTCCGCAACTAATCAGGAAACCTGAGGTGACTTTTGAGAAGGGGACAGCACTTTTACAGCCCGAGACCTCCGGAGTTGTCATGCCTGAGGCCCAGATGCTCCTCCAGACTGGGCATAGGCACTTTCCCCTTGTTTACATAAAAACGCAAGAGTTGTTAGAAATTAAAGAAAACCCACGAGTCTCATGTGAATTCACACTCGAACGAGTGGTTCAGGGCCAGAGCAAGGTGAGCTCCAGGTCATCAGGGGTCGATCTCCTGCACTTGGTGGAAAGAGACAGACTTAAATTCCAGTTTTCATGGCATCCTATTTAAAGAACCCAGTCCATCTCTCAGTACAAGGGCCAAGGCCGAGCAGGAAAACCCCTCCATCTTCTAATCATCCCAGTGTCCTGAACACTTCGCTCCCCTAGAACAGACCAGCTCTGCTTCCTCAGCACAACCAGCAGGACGGCCGTGTGCAGACTCACCTTGGGACAAGGTGCCAGACCCTTTAGAAATAAATATGACTGATACAAAAAGAGGCCACTCTCTGCATTTAAATTAAATAACTGCTCCCTCTCTCGTGAACTTCTCCGTGCAAACAGTAGAAGCGTCACCTTTATCAGCAACTGGATATTGACGTAGCAGCTTCCGCTATTTCGCCAGCTTGCCTAAGTGCTAATTTTCCTGCCACAGGCTGCAATAAATCATATCATTGATTATTTTGGTTAAAAGTTGCTCATTTTCTTTTGGCTAGTTGGCTGTTGGTTAGATTTCTACCGTCACTGATAGCCGCGCAGGTTTCGGTGTCACATACCTTTCTGACATGAGCTTTTTTAACAGCAGGGAAAGAGAAAGCCAGTATCTCCCCACCCTTCTCTTCAAGGGAAAGCCTATACGAAGAGCTAGACACAAAATAACACTAATTCCTACTGCCAAGCACATGGTTAGACTAAACATTTTGATTAACTTCTTGTTCACTAAAAGGTAAATACTCAGGGAAAACACCTACGAAAACAATATATTTCATGAGGTAGGTGGCCTCATGAAGCAGCTGGGCCTACACACATACCAATCGTGGCCATCTAACAGGCTTGTCCTTCATTCGGTCCCTGCTCTCCCCAGCACATTTCATCCGCCGGGCTCGTGGGAGGGCAGTGCCAAGTGATGCTCATCCTAACAAAGTTGCTCAGAGCTGATGACATCTAAAGGCTTTCGCTCGACGGGGTGACGGAAGAGCGCATTTCTGCGTGGCGTCTTCCGCTCTCCCCGTGCCACGTGCATCTGAAAGTCTCCACATCTCATCAAATGCTAGGGCATTCAACAGTTTTATTGATAACTGTGGAAACCGGGGTTAAAAAAACAAATCTAGACTTGAACAGTGCCACATGATGAAAGGAGGATCCTGTGTGTCCCTCCCACTGCACAACTTTGTGGACATCGGATGATATTTACCCAAAATCCAACATGCCAGCTTCCCTCAGAGGTCACAGAAAACAGAATATTTGCTTTCTTTTGAACTAATAAAGTTTTAACTAGTAAATTCAAACTCAATAGCACAAACAACCGAGCAGATGGCCTCCCTCTAGGTTTTCTACAAGGTTCCACACTGAAAGTTACTATAATTTAGATAAACGTCTACTGTCTTCATCAATCTATAGCTTTGACAAATGCAGCTATCGATTTTGCCTCGTATGATCCATCCTGGACGGACACATGCAGTTTCTCACTCATCAGCTTGTTACCTGCTATGCTATTACATATCGATTCCCTTACTTACGTTGGTAAAAGTTAGCTGAGCTGGTTGATGTTTTTTGGGTATCCACCTTTGTGAAGACTGTTTGCTTTAACCCCAGCTTTCTCATAGCAAAACTTTTCCAAAACTTGCCGCAGGGAGGGCGCCCATCTAGCAGCACGTGCCGGGCTCGGAGCGGTGCCGGACCTGCCCGGGCGCTGGGTTTTGCGGGTGTCTGTGCAGCTGGAGGGCAGCAGGGCAGCTGGAGGGCAGCCTTCGTGGAGGAGCCTCCCATGGCTGGCACTGAAAGGCAGCTGCAATGATTGCAACCAAAGCAAAGCAGTCATCTCAAAGGCAAGAGTAACTCCCTGCAAAAATGCTCTCTGAGGCATCAATTGTGATAATATAATTCAGCTAAACTTAAGTTTTTTTTTTCTCGGAGCTCTGTATAAAACACTCCTGCACAGAGGGCACACAAGATGGCCCAGCCTTTGGCTTATTCACACCTCCTCCTTTTCCTTTATTTGCTTCTGCACAACTGCATTTAAAACAGCATGCACCACTACTGAGAAAAATGAAAACCACTTTAGAAGAACCACCCCCAAACATCCTACTAGTTAAGAAAACTTATGAGGAATAGTATCAAAATGCAGATTGCTACCAGGAAGAAGCAAGGTGCTCATGTTGATTAATCTATTTTCAGCAGATTTTATGTAAGATAGACCTCTTTTGACAATACCCTAATATCACCTGAGCACACTTTTTTTTCTATAAAAAGCAACAGCAGCCAGAAGCGACAAGTTGTAGCTGCATGAAGATTTGCAATCACATTAGCACACTGTGATGCAAAGGATAACGTGTCACCGAGGGTGAAGATCATAAAAATTCAGTCAAAATGTGTCATAAGACCTAATTGCATTTCATAGAAGGTCCAACCTTTATTCAATCAGCATATTAGAGAATCCTTCGCAAGCCACTTTCTTCTGCCTCATTTTTTAATGTAATTATTAATCTGCAGGCCAGAGAGAAAATGAGCACTGGTCTGTACAAAAAATGCCTTCTCACTTGATAGACAGGGCAGGGAACATCAAGCTCACTTTAAAAACCTTTTGTCCATACC
This sequence comes from Crypturellus tataupa, assembly GCA_034781795.1. Lineage (NCBI taxonomy): Eukaryota > Metazoa > Chordata > Aves > Tinamiformes > Tinamidae > Crypturellus > Crypturellus tataupa. The sequence continues at coordinate 1,125,290 of JAWLRI010000116.1, forward strand.
TCATCAGGAGAAATTTAGCCCTTTAATGAAACTAAACTTCATCAGCCCAGCGCAGGAGAAGCTCTTAGCCTAGAACAGCCTCTCTTAAAAGCCAAGAGATACAGAGAATATCTAGAGGGAAGAAAAACAAACAAACAGTAACAACAACAACAACAAGACACACACACAAAATTATTTTCTTCCTGGCTCTGGATTTCTTCCCCGAGCCACTGCAGACCTTCCCTGCCGCCCCCCAGCCAGAAGAAGGACTTGGCAATATGAGGGCTTAAATGCTCTTTCTATACGTCTCCCTATACACTAAAGTCTCACTTCTAAGCATTGACACATCTTTAAAAGGCTGGTCTGTCAGGTTGCAGTCCTGCAGATTTTCCCCACTAAACGCGGGAAATGAGCAGTCTTCTTTCCTTTCTGAGTAAAGCTATGCACATCAATAAATCCAGAATCAGGAGCTTAATTCACATACACAGAATTATTTTGTTTTCTTGCTTAGATAGCTGTGATGCTAGGAATTTGCAGTTTTTAGGAGATTCAGGTGTAAGCATGTACAGCTGAACCCAGAATCACCTCCCTTCAGCATCCGCTCAGGGGGCCGTTTCCACGCAGCCCCTACGCGCACGAGCAGTGGGCAGAAGCCGTGGGCCAAGGCCTAGGGCTGAGATATTGCACATTCGCACCGCTCAGAAACTCACTCAAACGTTTTCCCAGGCATTTGCGTGTGCTGCCCACGAGCAGCGCCACGGGCACTCGCACAGCTGCGAGTGAGGCCGAGAACACGCTCTTACCGCGTCCTATGTCGCTGTGAGGAAGCGCCTTCAAGAAACGTTCCAGTAGCAAAAAGATCCACAGCCCAATGCAGCTTTCTGGGACAGGCTCCCGAGCTCACACGATTGCTTTGGTGCCCCGTTTTCTCTTTTCTTTTTTGGCAGAGAGCCTTTGACACCAGCACAGCAGAGGTGCCTCTTCTCACCCAGTTGTGGTCCTCAACGTCCATGGCCATTCAGGGCTCGCAGCTCCTCACACTCCTCAGGCGTCCAGGGCAGGAGCTTATCCAGGTGTCCTCCCCATGGCAGTGGGGAGACCCCCGGAGCGCCGGGGAGCAGGTAGGGCTGGAGAGACCCCCATGGTTTGCAGGACTCTTTTGTGAAGCAACAAGAGGAGAAAGCTTGTTATTTTTTCCTTTTTTTTCATGTTGAAATTAATGCCATAAAAGATAGCTGTGGAGCTGCACTATCAGAAATTATTTTTACCTCATTAGGAAAAAAAAAAAAAAAAAAAAAACTGTCCTTTTACAATTATACTGGCAGAACTGTGATTATAGCGCCTATTGCTTTCCTGAATGCCCCTTAATGCCTGGGGATCATTAGTCTGATAAAAATATGTGCATATTCACTTTCCCCGGCTTAAAAGTGGTTTTGTCTTTCTGTTTGGTTAGCTAAATAAAGAGGTTTTTTTTGGTTTGACCTTGATTTTGAATCCAGCTGCCTTTTTAATATACAAAGCAGCCTGCGGAGCCATTCTCTTTCCATTCATAGTGGTGCTGCGCCCGTGATTTCTGCAGAAATAGTGCAGGAAATCAGGCTCTGCATGGAGCTTTAGGGCCAGTTCCTGACTGTTTCTTACTCACTCGCACCGTGCTCTTGGCCCTGTCGCTACCTCCAGTGAAACAACAGAGATGTTCGGAGAGAGGCACTTTAGGCAAATAAACCACCCAGCTCCTGGTCTGGAGAGGCCCTGAGAGTCTCACAAGGTTTTGCATCGTTTCTAAAAATAAAGCATTGGTTGCTAATGAAAATTGGAGCAGACACCAAGGGCTGCCTGTCTTAAAATTGCAAGTTTTTTTATTACCCTCTTTGTTGCACAAAGACCTATGTTGACATTAGGTTATCTACTTCAGAATAAAACACAGGTAGGACTTTTAACATTGGTAAAACTTGAAATCTCATTTCCGCTTCCAGTGAAGGCTGTAAATGCTACCAAACCACTACTAAATGTTGGGTCCCCTCCTTGCACCTACTGCCGCGGGCGCTTCATCTCCGAAAGGCGACGCGATTGCCTTGACGACCCTAAAAACAGCAATCACGTGGGCCCACGCTCGGAAGGAGAGGTCTGTGCCTACCAGGAGTAGTGGCAATTTTGACAGCTTGGCAGCCTTTATGCAGACCAAATTGCTCATTGGCTTCTGTGAATCAGACACGGTACGTGCTTGTCCTCGACGCAGCAGCGGAAATGTTAGCAGGCTCCGAGCGGGGAGCCCTTCACGCGGCATTGGCACCAGAGCCTCCGAGGTGGCTTCTTATCCGGTCTCCAAACAACACCCTGAAATCAGGGGAAAGCTCCCCAGACTGACCACACGAGACCTCTGCTTGGCCAGGTCTCACAAAGGCAACAGCGTTTTCTCAGGTTAATGTGTGCCTGGTTTGCTTAATAAGAAATCTTGGCAAGAAAAATGCATGTGTTGTGCAGTACAAAATTCCTGGGCCTCCTCTATGTGGAGTGGTAAATCTAAGTAGGGGCTGTAGCTCCTCTTTTTCTTCAAGGTGAGATGTTATTTGGGGAGACAGAGCCTATATGTAGCCCGCGTTAAGTTATTCTGTTCAGGTAGCCCTGCAGAGCAGGGCTCCCTTGAAACTGAAAGGCTGTATTTTGCTGCAGCTACATTGACATCGCTTCTGTCCTGTTAGCTTTTTGGGCTAACCAAAAAAAATCAGAATATCCTCTCCCCTTGTTGCATTAGTGTTGCCCAGAAATCATGAGGAAAGTCAGCAGAATTTCTCTAAAATGGCACGGATTACAAACAAGACATTTGCATTACCTCAGCAGTGTGAATGGCTAAGATCACTGTAGCACCAAAGTGCCTCTCAGAAGAGTGGAAAAACACTTATGAAAACACTCCTAAAGTGTTGTAATTTTAAAAGAAGAATTTTAAAAGCAGAATCCTATTTTGCAGATAGAATAAATTCCAGGCAGAAGTGATAAAATAAAAATGGGTTCGTGTGGTAAGAAAAGCAAACACAGGTTGATCTAAAAAATGTAAACATCTAAACATGTTGATCTAAAAAAGTGTAAACTGCACGCTTGTAGTGTGTAGTGAGGATTTGAATAACTGGTAGTAAGTGCGTTATTACTGAAGGAGGACTCTCTCTGCCTACATTTTCTGTACCTCATTTTTACACAAACTGTAGTTGCTCAAAGAATTCACAGTGAAGTAAATTCCTAGTAGTATTATGAGCATCTGCGATGGTTTCCCATCGATTCTGTCTACTTCCCTTGGATGTTCAAGCGTCAGCACAAAAAGTGTCCCCAGAGGATTTCGGAGCAAGTACCGGACTCAGGAGGCTGCACCAGAGCCCGAGGAGCTCAGCAGCTAAAACCTAGGTGCAAATTCAGCACCTATGGCTCAACAAAACCTATTGCAATCCTGTTGCTGCAGTTTTACTGAAGTCTAGGAATAACAAAGAACTTTAAAAAAAAACAAAAAGACTAAAAATTCTAGGAGCATACAGTTTCAGAGGGCTTAGAAGAGAGTAGGGAAAATCATCTTTTTTAACTAGCAACTATAGAATACTTAATCTGATAGGCGTTTTGACCTGTCTTGAGATCTGTTTTATATCACACTTACAACATCGGTGCAACATCACTCTGGTGAAGCGAGTGCCTGACTCTATTAATCAATTACAGTGCCACATCTGTGATTACTGCAGTTTGCTCACTGGGTTTCCAGCCCTTCTGTCAAAAGACAGTGACTGATACCCAACACGTACAGACAAAAATAATGAGTCTGGAAGATCAGATTGCACTTAAAATGAGATGATTTCATATTAACGGTGAACTTAGAGAGTTTTTCATAGTACCTGCTGCTCGTGTATAAATGCAGTTTCGCAGCATCCTTGTGGTTTGTTCAGTCCTTGTGACTGCTTGAGGCAAATTGCCCAACCCTAAGTTTGGAAATGCATTATCCCCTCTATGTGCGCGGGGATAATCTGTTTCAGTCCTGCAGTACAAACCGAAATGCAAGTCACAAACTACAAGTGTAAAGTAAATGTAAAGTAGCTATAAATAGAAAAGCCTCAACGTTGTTTTTGAAGCCTGCTGTGTGTACATTACCTGTCTAAAAAAGTCAGTCACCTGTGAATTTGACTCTGAGTGAACAACAGTTTCCAGGTCTGAGTAGCACTCACCTCTGATGATACCTTCTTTGAAGCCACAAGCCTCAGGATTGCCAGAAAACTGCATCCTGCTCCCCAGAGACAGGAGGCAGCAGAGATGTACTTAAATGATTTTTCTATAGAATGCGGTACAAGAAAGCAAGGGGGGAACAACTCAGGTTTTCTGTGGGTGATAAGGAAAGTCAATCTACTGTAGCCCTCTCACAAACCTGTAGGAAAGAAGATTGCGAATTCTCTCTCTCTCTCTCTTTTTTTCTTTATTCTGCAGTTGTATTAGACTAAAGGAGGGGGGGAAAGTATATGGCTTGGCACCTGTTTAATTTCCCCAGTTTAGTAACATTTTAACGTGACATTATCATAAAGGAGTAACTTAAAATTCAAAGACAAAAGTTTCTGGCAAGCAGGAGAAAAACTAGCAGCCCATTTAACTGGGGTTTCTGTTTGTTTGCTCGTCAATAAATATGCCAGGGTAAAGGAGAGAACAAACAAGCAAACAAACAAGGCGACCATTCCCTGATGGAATCTTTCATCTCCATAGTAAATGATGAAGCCTTAAGCAGAATTACGTGGTAAGTTTTCAAAAGTAAATAAAAGGACTTTGCTTACCTGGAAAACTTTAAAGATGTCATATGCCTAGAATCATTTACCACGCAAAATTATATTACATCTTAAATAGTTTTATTTGTGTACAAAATGTTATAGTTTATCAGTATTGTGCAGCAAAGTACAATTACACACATACATACATACAACCACACATACATCCACCCCCTCCACACAAACAAATACACCACAAATAAATACAACTTACTTTCTCTCTGCCCTTCAAAATGGCAACACTGTTTCGGCAGGTCAGCAGCTAGAAATAAGGTGCTATAATTAAGCAGTATTGGAATGTCTTCACTTTACAAATGTGATGTGCAAATTTATATACAATCACTTTATTTTTTCATGGAGCAGAACTTCCTCCTCCCCCCGAACACTCTCAAAGATACAAACATGTATAAAGTGCTAATATTTAAGCATGTTTTCAATGACTTCACATCATAGGTTGAAGTTTATAACAGGCACTGTATCTCACTAAGTAGATTGTCACTTTGTGCAGTACTACAAAGAGAAAAGTCACTTAGACATCACTAGGGGACCGGGAGCGAAAGGACACTTTAGACTGAAAGCAGCCACAAAAGAGAACCCACATGGACCTCTGAATTTCTTGATTCCTGTAGGCGTAAATGATGGGATTGATCATGGAGTTGTAAGTGGCTGGTAGGAGCGTGGCATAAGTGTACACAGAAGGGTAGTTGGGATCTCCGACCACGCAGTAGATGGCGAATGGTAGCCAACTTGCTCCGAAAGTCCCGAGGATGATGGCGAGGGTAGACACTCCTTTTTTGGTAGCAACATAGTGCGAAGCAGTCAGAAAGTGTTGCTGGAGAGCTATCTGGTGGGCATGTCTGCAAACTATTTTACAGATTTCGATGTAGAGATGGAGCATGATGATGAAAATCAGAAAGAAAGAGGCAGAGAGCAGAGTCACGTTGCTCTTTGTCAAGGGTCTGACTATGCTGCAGGCAGCGTAGTCGTGGAGGCAGTTCCAGCCCAGGATGGGCAGCAGCCCAAGGCACAGTGAGACCCCCCAGGTGCCCACCAGCATGGTGTGGATGCACAGCACGGTCCTCTCCGAGTAGTAGGTGAGGGCGTTGTAGAGGGAAAGGTAGCGGTCGACCGTGATGGCCAGCAAGCTACTCACGGACGCCGTGAAGGAGGCGACGAGGAATCCCACGGTGATGAGGCTGACAGTCTCCGAGTGGATCACGTACTGGAAAACAAAGTTGAGGATGAGGCCGAGGCCGGCCAGCAGGTCCGCCGTGGCCAGGCTCCCGATGAGCACGAACATGGGGGTGCGCAGGCTGGGCGAGTAGCAGATGATGGCCACCACGATGGCGTTCTCGCAGGCGATGGCCGTGCCGGACACGCAGAGCATCACGTCCCAGGGGTTGATGGCGGGGGGCGCGGGTGGCCGAGCGGAGCGCGCCGCTGGCCGAGGGCTCGTTGCCGCGGCAGCGGGAGC
>JAWLRI010000116.1:1131728-1149500 GCA_034781795.1 Crypturellus tataupa
GGGCGGGCGGCTGCCGAGGGCGGGCCGGGCCGCGCGGGGCTGACGTAAACGGCGGCCGGGGGGCAGCGCGGAGGGACAGTCCCTCGGCGGGGAGGAGCGAGCGGTGCGGGGAGGCAGAGACCGTGAGCGGCGGGAACGGAGCGCTGTGGGGGCGGGCGGGGAGCGGGCAGCCCGCTGTGGGGCAGCCCGGCGAGGGGAGGGAAGCGTCCGTTACGGGGAAGGGCAGAGTCCGTTAGGAGGGAAGGGACGGGATGCTGCGGGGCAGCCCGGTGAGGGGAGGGAAACCTCGGTTAGGGAGAAGGGATCGTCAGTGACTGTCCCTTAGGGATAAGGGGATGATCCGCTAGAGGGAAGGGACCGTCCGTTAGGAGGAAGGGACTGTCCGTTAGGGAAGGGACCGTCCTTTAGGAAGGGAGGGAACCGTCCGTTATCGGGCAGCGGGCAGCCTGGTGTGGGGCACCCATGTGTGAGGCTGGGCCAGGCTGCTCCTCTCCCGCCACACTCACACTTTTTCATTTCTCCTGGCTTCTTTCCCCCCGCCTTTGTCAATATGATTTTCTGTTTGGAATGGTACCCGTAATGTGCTGGTAGGAGGAAGGCTGAAGGCTTGGTGTTTGTACAGCACTTGCTAGAACGGCTCTGAACCTTGCTGTGAGCTTCCTATACTGCTGAGTGTAAATGTTTAAAAACAGTGCTAGAAAGTGCTGTGCAAACACCTGTTTCACTTTTATCCTCCCGTCAGAATATATACTCTGGAGTTAGCAATCTGTTTACCACTGAAAGTATTTGCGCTGTTCTCTAAGGTACCCCAAGATCAAAACAGCGAAGAATCAATGGCCTTGGCATAAGAAACACCTTTTTTTTCCCTTCGTCTCACCCTTTGCATTTCAAGGTCAGACAGCAGCCAATATGCTTCTTCCCTAAAACATACTTCAATTGATGAAACAAAGCAAAACTGTTTGTTTCATGTTTCCCTACGAAAGCAACGTCAAACAAATTCACCCAGCAGGTAATTCTCATCAACAACCGAATAGTTTTTCTGGAATTAACAACAGAAGCCAAAAGGTACCCAAGTCTGGAAGAACATGTTTGTTCTATAACTGCTGCGCAAAAGAATGTAGAAATAAAATTACATCTTTCATTTAGGGGAACAGAATGCAAACCATTTAGACATCATTTTGAAAAATTCATTAGAAGGAAATGTGTTTACTGCCTTCGACAGTCCAAATGAACAAAGTACGTAGGTCGTGCCACATTAAAAGGTAGACACATTTACAGAGAATTAGAATGTCAGTATTCATTATTTCCAGCTTGGTCCACATCCTGAAGGCTAAATACTATTATCAAGACAACCTGTGGACATTGTGTATCTCAGTAAACAAAGTCATTGCTTCCAAGGACTTCTGAAACACTGAATCTCAGAGAAAACAAAATCGTTTGGAAGGGGTCTGTGGAGGTTGGACTGGCGGCATCAGTCTGGTCCCATCACCTGCTCGAAGCAGGACCATGTTCAAAACATGCCGTTTTTCTGAGGACCTTGGTTAGTATATCTGAATATCTCCATGGCTTTCACAACTTCCCTGGACACTTCTTCCTTATATCTCCTCCCTTCTCATACCATTACCTTTTTCTATATATCTCATCCAGAGTTTATGACCAGCTTCTTTAACTATAGTACATCCAATAACAACAGAAAGCATCTAATATAGCTATTTCTTGAGATGTGATTTATAAATCTAAATTACTGGCTAAAAGCATTGCCCAAACATTGTAGTGCTCCTTTGAAAGGGAAGTGCCTGTGTGCAGCTTGTGTTTGCATGTGTGTTTGTGGGGTTATTACCTCTTGAGTGGAGGGTGCTCTTAGAGCATATGTCAGGTTCTTATGCATGATGCTCTCAGAGGAGCTCTCTGCATCTCCCACAGTCCAAATACCTCACGTTGTCGAGTATCAGTTGGCAGGATTAGGGCCCAGCTTCACAACATTTATTAAAATGATTACATTTACTTTGGAACTGCTTATATTTCCAGAACCACTAGGCACTGTTTGTATTTCCAGAGGCAGTGTTTTAAGACCTTTCATCTTTTTAGTACAGTTTCTTACAAATCATTCTAATGAGAGGCAAGCCATCCAAATTGTCCTAATTTTAAGTAGTTTCAGGAAAAAGATCAGAAACAATGGACATCATTGCTCACATAAAACATCTGTTATTTTATTCTTCTTTACTGAAAGATTTACTCTATGAAAGTATAGCAGGCAATAATAGTTCAGGGTAGAACTTAGTCTATAGAAAAAGTACAGACAAAACCCTACTTTTCCCCTTGGGCTGTCACATAAACATGTTGAAGATGAGCCTGTGGAAGATGCACAGGAGATCAGGGGAAAATCTCCACTTTTTTTCTCTAACAGGCACACTCACTTAACCTGGTAATGTAAAGGGCAATGCAGAGAGATGCTTGGCAGGAACTTCCACTACCATTGAGATGTTCATTTTAGCTTTTTCATCTGAGCTCGGATCCATCGATGTTAGAGGAGAATATAAAAATAACAGATATGATTCAATCTAAGTGCAGTGTATCGTGTAGCTCACGGACCATCTTAGAGAATTTCTGAGAATTATATTGCAATAAAATTTTAAAGTTGCTGAAATGAACTGTATAAAAATTCACTGCTTGAATTCTTCCATCTGTTCTGAAAGCTGAGCAATATTGCCATGTAATTTAAACACGTGGTTACTTAATTTCAGTTAACTATGGATTATTTTGATAGTTGGATAGTCTTCAATGATTAATGAGTAGGCTGAGTAAATGGTAAGTATTATTAAATGATGCTTTACATAGCATGACTGGGAACTAAAAAAGCACTTCAAAACTGAGACTTCCAATAACATGTTGAAAATACTTAAGAGTCCTTTTTCTTCTGGCAGCATAAGGAATCCTTAAAATAAAGGAGGGAGGAGGGGAAGAAAAAGTAGTGATGCACAGATGGTGAACTAACCAGTGCTGACATTTCAGATATCTCTGTGCAGCTGGTACGAAAAGATGTTTGAAACCTTTAGTAATCCATGCTACACCCCCTGCAGTTTACCATTTCCCTGACTCAACGGACTTAACTGCATTGCCTTGAGCACTCTTTACTGCTTCCTTACTAACCTCTCCCTCTGTTTGACCTTCAGGTTTGCACCAGTGTCCACCTGCAAACATACTGTGTCACAAAAGCTATCCGTGAAGGAAACCTAAGAGGTATCCAGGTGCCAGGTAGAGTTCAGATTACATCCCACATGCTCCTGTTTCTCCTCCACACATGGGGATTCCCTTGTGGTTTTTAATTTTGTTTCTTGATGGAGCACCCACTACAGACCTCAGTTCCTTTCAACAAGTTTTCAAACATTTCTCTGCTCTGTCCCTATGTCCCTTACATAGATAATATCCAGCAAAGTCAGTCAGCTGGCATGTCTGTACATTCTATTTTTCTGGTGCAGCACTGCTATATGTGATTGCATAAACACATATAATGCATAAACTCAACCTTTGTGCTTTTTCTGGTGCAAGTTTGGGGTAAAAATCCTGTTTCACTGTTGCGTGTATAAATCTCCGTTTCTCAAATTGATTTTACAGGTGCTTTAGTAAGTGGAACTACATTTTATCTGGGCTCTCAATTGCTGGCAGAAAGATAGGAACACACTTTACCTCATGTAAACAGCTGAAAATCAGCTTTAAATAATGTAACAAATATTTAATGCCAGGGATAAATTCAGGTTGAGCTTTAAGCTGAATGCTGCAAAATTTTTGAATTCAATATCATGCATTTCTTTTTCATTGAGAAGTAAATGTAGATGTAAATATGCAGAAGAATAGACAGAAGCATAGCTACCACTGTTTTGAACTTTCTCTATGGCTCTCAAAGGGCTTTTCAAAAATTTAAAGCTGAATTTTGGTGCAGTTTTGACCTCCTAAGCTTAGCCAGGCAAGGACCCTCCTCTGATAGACACCTCTTCTTGTTCACAACACAGAGACACTCCTCTCATCTGCTTAGCAGTCTGATCTACACACCTGTCAATCCACTTTTATCAGCTGCAAAGGCCAAGGGCTTCAAATGAACTGGTTGAGTTTCCAAAAGAATAAAGTTTGTGAGAGATACTTATACATTAAAAGTGCAACCCAAGGGTTTGTTAGGAAAGGCACAGCTGTTGCCTGTCTGGGCCATTCTGTTAATTTCCACAGATTAGTGCTGAATATATTGAGGCTAAATGCAGGTACTTTGTGCCTTTTCCTTCCATTACTCTGCTTGTTCTGACTGTGGGAAGAAAGCAGCAGCAATAAAGAACCTTCACTGTTGGATGCATCATCAAGCGCAGCAGAACAAGTTCTTTTATTATTTTTGTTCTTTGAAAGGTATCCAAAAACTTTTGCTCAAGCTTTTAAATTGCTCAAGAGCTCCTCTGCGCATCTAAGTGAAGAAGTCACATATTTAGGCAACCAAAGTCATTTTGAAACTCTGTAAAAAGAAACTGCAAATTTATTTCATTAAAATGTTTGTGTTGTGTCCTATACATTTTGGGTTATTTACTGCGCAAGATGGCATGTATATTTCTGCATTAAAGTTAATAGGAAGTTTGAGAGCAGCTTTCCAGATGCTAGAATGCAATCTGAAAATGAATTTCTTTGTGGAAAGAAGCAAGGATGTTCCCATCTTCCTTTCTATAGATCATCAGGAAATTTGCTCTGAGAAATTGCACAGATACAGCCCCATTCTCACCAGCTAGCAGTTCCTCTTTCTCCACTACAAACCAGCTCCGTGGGCTAGAGGATTTGGGAAACTGAAATGAGGCTGGAATCCATAGGCTGAGGATCCCTTGAGCAAGTACTGCCAAAAATAGGATTCAAGTCAAAATGGGAATACATTCAGCAAACGCCTTTCTGAAGCCAGTCAGAAGGATGAGCCCGGGAAGGCACTGATGCCTTATGGTAACAGAGTTGCACCTCTGTTCAAGCAAGGATCTTAAAACCACTCGATCTCCATAAACAATTTTTTCTAGGGCTTGACTATCATCCCAAGTTATCACATTCTAGCCAAGAAACACTATATGTGCATAGTTCATTATAAAAAGTCACAGACATCATAAAAGGCTGTAGACTAAAAAGGTACCAAGGCAAACATGGGTCTGCTGACAACAAAAAAGGTGGGTGACGAGATACTCAGTAGACAAATGGTGAACATTTCCCAGAGACCCCAGCTGAACTTCTCTCTGACCTTCCTGCATCCCAGGAAATGTTCTCCTGAGGTGCCTGTTCTGGCAATTAGGCATCAAGGACACAAATTTGTATGCCCCGGTCAAATTAATTATATATTGAATTAGAAATTACCTAGAGAATGACTCATGTTTAAACCAATAGCGTTCATTTTTGCCCTGATTATTAGGATGTTTAGTCCTTTCTGTATTTTATTTGAGCCTTCCAAATATGAATAGAAGTTCATGTTTCTTTATATGTCTACTTGATAACATTTAGCCAAGACACTTCTTCCAAGAGAACAAATTAATGCAACTACAAAACAAGTCCATTATTGCTCAACAGCCCAGTCACTGCCAGAAAGGAACAAAATAATGATTATTTAACTGAGGCAGTAAAGAAGAATTGTAAATTCTTTTTTTTTCTTCTTCTTCTTCTTTTTTTTTTTTTTGAGAGAGAGAACTTTAATATAAAAGTAAACCAAATGTAAAGCTGACCAGATTAAAGTTATTGGCATCACTTGATGCTTCCAGAAAAGACTATATGGCCAAGATCATTACATTTGCCAATGTGGCATGAGAGCTGCTCTGGGAAAAACCCACGGGCAGGGCGCTACTCACAGGACAACAGCAAGAAAAGTAGGTCACCACCCTGCAGATGTCGAACCAGCTCCCTTCCTCCTCACCCTTTGAGTGGACTCAACAACGGCAAAAAAGGGCAAAAAGCTCCTGACTGAAAAATAAACGTTAATTCTAATGTAGATCACAAATTAGTAGCTTTCTGGAAAGAAGGAAACTATCCTAACCCTACAGAGGGCCCTATTTCCTGAGATGACCACTACAACGTTTTTTTAACATTTGCTATTAGGGCTATTTTCAAAAAGCTCTCTGTGATCACAGAATGAATTTGAAACCTCATGCTAGAATACAGAGAGATTTGAACTAAAAATTATGGGTTGAGTCACTAGTGAGAAGTTTATGAAATAGCGGATGAGTGCAAAGAGTTGAAAGTACCAACAAAAGTACCAACAAAAGCACCAACAACCAACCTCCCTCTGGAGAGGGAGGAAGGAAGGAAAATGCAAGTTCAGAGTCAGCACTTGTTTAGATAAGTGTTAATTGTTAGGACCCACTTTTTATCTAGTCAGGGAAGTAAGAATATGGCCCATAAAAATAAAAATGATTGCTTCCTATTATTCCCCCAAGCAGTGTGATACCACATACAACATACCACATACAAAGGGGATCCTGAACTCAGGATCCCCTTGAGTAGCCTCCCTAAAAGGTGGCCTCCCATCGCCAAGACCACTACTTCAACCGAGAGAACAGTTCATGTACATCAGCTTGCCACAAAATAATAAAAAATGACTTAGGGTGTCTAAATAAAACAACAAATCCCTCTTTAATGCATGGAAGTCCTATACCTAGCGTGAGATAATATGAGGTTGAACTAAGTCCTGACAAAGAATAGTTAATCACTGACCTAAAAATTAGCTGTTGCCTAGGTGCTCCTGGCCAGGCTCTGCTGACATTTACCTTGTGCAAACAGAACGCTCTATAACTGGTCAGGTATATATCTGGGGTTTGAAAATGGCCAGCTTTCCAAAGTGTAAAGCCATGGCTGGGAGGATAATTTTAATGATGCAAATGTTAATACCACCCGGATGTCATGCCTTTGAAGCTCCATTTCAAGAAACATTGTACAAGATCAACCCTGCCGCCCCTCACATATATTTTGAGCAAAAGTCATCCTGATTAAAAGGAGATGAGTAGGTAGCTGTATCAGTATTGCAGGCTGAAAACATAATTAGTGTGATCAGTATGGTTTCTCAGAAGGCAGATTACATTACACAAAATCTTATTTTTTTTTCTTTTTCGTGGGATTAAATGGATAAACACCCCTACGTAGAAAATACACTTGAATTTATCCAAAGCACTTGACTTTGTACTGCATGACATGATTTTAAATATTTGCATCATATGGTGCTAACAAGGCATAGCATATAGGGATTAAACCTGATTTGCTGTTGTATCTCAGTAAGTAGCACAAAGCGGGCAGAAATCAAAGGATCATGTCTTAACTAATGTTTCTTAGTGATTTTTTTTCTCTAAATCATCTAATGTTTTATCAGCAGTCCAGAAAATTATAAAAACCCTGGACTGATAAAGCTCAGAGACAGTACAAAGATTAGGGGTGTTGTAATGAGAAAATGAGGTAACTGCCCTCGGAGGAGTGGGGTCTTGTGGTTAAAAGATTGCAATCCAATAAAATGTATTTCAATCACAACTAAAGGGCAAGGAACCCACTTGGGAACAGCTTGCAAGAGCTCTGCCTAGAGGATTGAACCTCGTCCAAGAAAGCTGGGAATCAAAGGAGGAGTTAGAAGCCACAGCAGAGAATCAAATCTGCATCGAAGTTGCAGATTACACATTGCTCTGTTAAAATGGAAAGTAGCAGTATCTTTAAAGACCTGTTGTGAGCCGGGCTCTGAGGGGTGTGGAGAAACGGGCAGGATGAGCGCGTGCGCCTCGGCGCCAAGAGCCTTCGAGCTCTTGAGCGGTTCGTGCCGTTGCCGCAGGGACGTGGCCGCTGCCAGCGATGCCTCGGCACATCCCGCTCGCTCCAGCAGCGGCACTGCTGCCTGCGGCGACGCTCCTTACATCTTGTGCTCTCAGGCTTCAGCTGGCTGCCTGCAATGCATACAACGGCTGCTTTTTCTTTTTTTTCTTCCAAAATGGAGTAGGGAGAACTATTTCTCCCTACTGCACTATCAGCTTATTTATTTTTTATTACCATTATTACAATTTCACGATGCTTTTTGTTTTCCTCTTGCACACCTCAGATAGATTGGCCAATAGCCTCTTCTGAGGAGACATAGCATCTTCCTGCCTTGGAAGGGAGGTTCTGCCCGCCAGCCCTGGGGAGGCATTGCCATGTGTCAGAGGGCCATGGCATTTCAACCCTTTTCTGCAAGGCAGGGATACGGTTTCCACCCGGGACTCATCTTCCTCTGCAGCCCCCAGCCTTGCTGAGGGTCCTGGGGTGTGTGGGACTCAGAGTCTGTCCTTGGCTCTGCTCAAATCCAGGCCCTTTGGTCTCGCTACAGGGTGGAAAGCACAGAGCGGTGCCGTGCGCTTGCTGGTCGCTCCTTAGCCAAAATAAATACTATGAAAAGGAGAAAAAGAAAAGCAAAATCAAACCAAACAGGGAGTCAGAGGTGAGTCAAACATCAGGGATTCATTACCCTTTAGGAGGTGCATGCAGTGCAGATATAACTGGTTATGTGTCGATTACCCAGCTGCCTGCCAGCACCACAATCAGGTTCCTCTAGCTGCATCTCACAGGTGCCCTGAGCACCCTGCACATTGCGAGATGCTCTTGGGCCAGTTGCCCTCTGTTTCTGAGTCTCTGCAAGCAGAAGCCAACAGCACCCCGGCAAGCTGCTCTCCCGTGAACGGGGCCGTTTCCCTCACGTCACTTCTGCCTTTAAGCTCCCGGCTCCTCTCCGAGGCGGCTCTGGGGCACTTTGTAACGCCAGGCTCTGTAGGGGCTGACACAAGGGGCTGCAAAGACTCCAGAAAACCCTGTGTGGTAAAAGGTGACTCTGAAATGCAAGAGATTAACAATATGCCTTGCAATGGATCCAGTCGGTCAGTCATGTTTCCCTTTTTTAGTGATTGAGTTCATTTTGTGCTATGAACAGCAGTTTGGAAATACCTGGTTGTTTAGACTGAGCTCACACTTCTATGTGGCTGCTGGACACGTAATTTTTCATCTGCTTCCCCGAAGGCCCCGAGCCACTTCTCTGCATGCTGATTAATTGTGCGTGGACCTGCAGTACCAGGAACTTGTAAAGCAGGAGAAATGCAGCAAAACAGAGCTGCCCCCACACACGATGAAGTCAGGGACAGCGACGGGGTGTCCAGAGCTCCAGCTCCACCACCGCGGCCGCCTGCCGCTGCCAACCAAAACGAGGGCCTCGTGTGAGGGCAATAATTCCCATTTCCCTCGGGGAGGCCTCGCACAGAGGCCGCGACAGGCAGGGCTGGATGGTGCATGGGGCAAAAGTGGCAAAAAATCCCTTGCGCTGTGCGGCAAGCAGCGGGGCACGAGGAAGAGCAGGTTCACGCCTCGAGGCCTCCCAGCCCCTCGGCAGGGCTACTGCTTCCCAGGTGTTTTCTGGGAGGTGGGATGGTTGTGTTAGGTGTTTTCTGTGTTTTTTTCTTCTCCTATGCTCTAAGGGTACATTCTTGGCACCAAGCTGCTGCCGGCACCTCGCGAACCGGCCGCCATTCCGCAGGGAAACCATCCCAAGCTGCAAGTGAGCCCGCGAGGTGGGAGCTTCAGTATTAGAGATGAATACTGGCTACTTCACAAGTGGGGAAGAGACGCTCGGTGCCTCACGTGCGCCCGCGCGCTCCAGGCACGCGGGGCTCTCTGCCCGCAGCACGCTTGGCAGAGCAGAGCAGAGCAGAGCGGAGCGGAGGGGCGGACGCGCCTGCCCGGGCACGAGCAGCAGCCCCTGCCGCACGTGTGAGCGCCGCAGCCCACCCCCGCCGCAGCCGCCGAGCTGACACCAAATGTGCGTCCCCATAGCAACCCGAGGACTCGTTTAATTGCGCTGCTAGGGCCGTTCCGTGTGCCTATGCCCCCCGACCTGCACAGTGCATGTATACACGCGCACGCAAGGAGGAAGGAAAAGGATCGCGTCCTACTCCTCAAGAAGATCCCTCCAAGAACTTATTCCTGTTTATGAGGTTCATGGCAGTCGAAAGCTCCAGATTTCTCTTTCGCAAAATCAAAAGCCATCCAATGCGCCCATCCAAACGCATCAGACTGCACAGCCCTGCGGATAGGGGTTATACACGGCTTCAGCAAAGCTGTGTGGGGCTCTGGGGAGCCCCACAGCAGGCAGCTTAGGGAGCCACCGTCCTCTTGCTGGTCCTGCAGCCCCTTGTCCCTGCCTCTCTGTGCCCTGCTGCTGCGTGCAGAGGAAGGGAGCAGCGGCCACGGCTCAGCCCTCGTTTCCTCCCCTTTGCTCCCTGGGCAGACGCTGAGCACTGATTATTTTAACAAACAGCCTCATTCTAATGCTGAAGTGTTAGAAAAGAGTGTGACAAAGAAGCACGTTGGCGTCTTCTGGACAATCTCTGTGTCACCCAGCATGAGTCAGAGGTTTCCCTAAGACCCAGACCAGCATCCCGTCATCTAAGCACTGTAACATTTACTCGGGAAACCTACTTCCAGCAAACTTTTCAGTGGCTTTAGTATTAAAATGTATTTGTTCATAATAGTAGGTGAATTTTAACAGGAATCAAAAGAATCTGTGACAAATCTTTGCTATACCTTTGTAGCTGTCATCCAAAAATGACCCTCATCTATCTTTTTGACACTTTAGATGTTAACAAGGATTAATCCGTATTTAACCAAGGGATTGCAAATGTTTATTTTAAAATGTCCCCAAAGTAAGAGCTTGTCTCTATTTAAAGAAAGGGAAAAGATCATCAAAAATCAGCCAACTTCTTGCTTTATATAAAGTAATTTGCATTCTCATAATGAAATAATGAATCTTAGCTAATTTATTTGAAAATATCCAATACCATTTTAGAGACGAGCCACTCCATGCTTGACTAAGTGCAGCAGATGCATATTTTATGGGTACAGTCTGGCACTAGTGTTTGAGCACTGGACATTTCCGCAGTCCCATCATAGCTCACCCCGGCCAAAGACAGCTCGGCCGTGGGCCTCGGTGGTTGTTTTCCGAGGCTGCTGATCCTGATGGGCCCAAGTGGCCGCTGCCCCAGACCTTTTGGAAGGAGCCAGGGCAGAGGGCCAGGGGATGCCTGCGATTCTGCAGCAGCGATGGGACCACAAGGGTCTGCACAAGGGCGAGCGCCCTTCTGCAGCACAAAAGACTTACCTGCTATTTCTTTCAGCGCTCGAGCAGGGCAAGACTTTAGGTCTGGCTTAAAAAAAAAATCAGCTACTTTTTTCAAAGGTGCACACCTCAATGAGCTTGCAATAACCTCACTATTACTCATTTGGCACTGATAGACTCTTAAGCATGTTTTCTTTCCCAGTTATCTTACAAATCCCTCCTGTAATAAACATTGTTAAAACACACATATATGTATTTTCATATACCTAATACACCTGAGCCAGGCCCTAGCAGCTGGATTGTGCCCCTCTAACAGCAATATCAGCAAATAAGACGGGTGCTGGCCCTGCGATGCTCTCATGGGTTGTTCTGGAGATGCCTCTGTTTCCAGGCACCAGAATTCATTTTTATGCATTTCTTCTGCAGCCCCAGGGGCAGAAGTAAAAGCCTGAGCAGAATTCAGAACGAATCACAGAGCAATCGGACAGAAAAACGCAGTTACCAAGCACAACGAGGACCGTGCCACAAAGGTGATGAGCAACGGCAAGAGCTTCGACTTCCCACTTGCCATGGGGACTTTGAGGCCCTTCCTGGGTCTCTGGCAGCCGTTCCTGGGTGGCTGAACAGCACCAAGAGCGGAGCTGCCCCCTGCACTGCGCACAAGTGTCGTCCTTGAGGGAGCTGGTGGGTTTTGTGCCCACACAGGGCAAGGACGAGTGATTGCGGCCGCGCGCGGGCCGGACACGCAGCAGCAGGCCCTGCGGCTCTGCGGCAGCCGGGCCGCCCGCTGCGGTGGTGGCTGCAGCCCACAGAGGCCTGAAATGAGGGCATTTTGCAGGAGGGCTGAGCATTTCTGCAGTAAAGCTGGGGGGAACACGGCAGAGGGAAAGCGGCACCAGTGGCAATTCACTGCTTGCGGGAGGGAGCGCGGCGCTGCTGGAGGGACCTTCTGTCAGCACCGGGGCCCTTGGCCCAAGCCCATCCCAACGAAGGGTCTGAAGGGCACCTCAGCCCTGAGGTGGGTCAGGGAAGCGAGAATGAAGCGTTTGCTCTTGGTGAGCGGGAGCAAAGGCCTGGCCTGCCCGAGCACGGGAGCTAACGGGGCCCGTCCGTCTCGAAGGCTGGCGAGCTCCTCTGCCACTGCCCTGCGGGGAGCGGGGCTCACGACCGGCTTTGTTCGACTTTAGCTTGGCCGCTTCCCCGGCGCTGCTGTTATCGCTTTTGTCCAGCCCAAACCGAGCTGAAATACTTGGAATTTAGCCACGCTCCAAAAATATCCAAACGCTGCATGAGTCACCCCAATCTAAGCCGGAGAATTTAAGAGCACATTTTAAGACTACCTGCAGCACCTTTCATTTTAATTACACATTTACTTTTAGCACCAAAATGCGATGAAACCTTTTTCTCCTTTATTCTAGAGAACCCCTCTCCACATCCCAAATCTTCTGTTTGCGCATGCAGCTTTCTAAGTGGGAAGGAAGCCGTAACCTTAACTGCAGCATCCAGGGTGTGTGGTTGGGCCGGGCCAGGTCGCGGGTGAAGACCCACGCGATGCCCCCGAGGAGATGGTCGTGCTGGGAAAGGGCAGGATGCGCTGAGAGACAGAAAGGGCTCTGTGGCTCGGGCTGGTTAGTACGAGACATCAGGCAGTGAAAAGGTGAAATTGCTGAGTTTTTAGAAACGCTGTTTGCTGGTCTCTTTCAAAAGCAGGGCTGATCACACCTATTTCCAAAAATCTCCTTCTGAACCCGATGGCTTAGCAAATAGCCACTGCACATCAAGTATCCTTTCCAAAGCTGGAACGGGCCGTGCTGATACGGCCGAATATAAGCACTTCAATAAAGGTTATTATTCCAGGCCTGTGGGAAGAAAAATGCAGCAATAAGGCGGTTGTCGTGCTCAAAAGATGCTGAATAAACTTATTAAGTGCTGATCCTGGGCATGTGGGCCCCTCTCTCAGCTTGCTGCAAGCCCGTGAATCACGGCCTGCTCCAACGCCACCGGCAGCGCCTAACACCTCACTGCAGTGCAGGTGAAATCTTGACCTGTTGCTCGATCCCCTCTTAGGGAAGGGAAGGCTCTGCGATGACATTGCCCTTCTGCGTATTCCCAGCAGTGACTGACAGAGAGCCCATAGCAGAAAGCTCAACACTGAGTCCTCAGCATCCTAATGAAGGCTGAACAACGCACATGGGATCTTAAAATGCAATTTATTCTCCCCACCCCCAGCTAAGAACTGCCCAAACAAACAAAACTGTCTTATCACCTGGTCCTGTCCTAGGTGTGATGCAGAAAACACTACACCTTATTCAGTTCGCATTATAACTGCACTAAAGAGAGGCCCATGTCTTCTTTATAACTGGCACCAGCTTGCACAGAGGAAACAGCATACAAACAGCAACAGCTGGCAATTTCTCATGGGCCTAGCATGAAAAAAAAATCAGCCAAAGCAGTGAAATTCAACAAAAGTTTCGTTACAAAAACAATTTCTGGGAATTATAATAGTGGCCACTGCTGCCTGAGCTGTCACTGAGAAGCAAGGCTGGACACACAACTACAAGGTGTTGTTCACACGCCTTCATATGTGCTCATACATGTGCTCTGTTCCTGGCATAATTTTCAGAGCACAATGCTAATTCCTAGGAGCTGTGACAGCTTGAATTATCTGTTAAATATCTGTGCTCCATGCGCCAGGTATGATGAGTAACGTGTCACCACGTCTGCAGCATAAACACACTAAATACGGCAGGTTTTTAGCTCACAGTAGGTCAGGGGTAAGCCAAACCACTCCAGATGCAAGGTGGCACCTTTCTGTTGAGTAGTCCTAAAAAGAAAATGTTGTGTCTGTTATTAGCTCTTGGTGATTCATCCCTAAGCTGGATTACTTTGCCCTGGGTTTTACAGACATTTTCCACCATGGCCTTTGCCTGTTTCTCATCAGGTCAGCAATGGAGCCTGTGCTCCTTGAAAGAGGCTGTTAAACTATGGGTCAGCCCTTATACTTTCTGTGATTTCACAGCCACTACAAGTCAATTTATCTGAGCAGACTGGCGGGTGGTGGTAACGAGCTAATTCTGGTTCAGCAAAACATCCCTGCTCCGCTTCCAAGATTAATGATTTTCCCCTCAGCCCAGGGTATGCGTTAGCTGCACTCTCTGCTTGAGACAAAGCTGCGGCCTAAGCAAACAGTTATTTCATGCCTGAGCCTTGGTTCACTCACCTCCAAAAATCCGGGATCTCCACTCTTGGTGCCCCTGTCCAAGAGGGTTTCATCTGAACAAAGCTAAAACTCAGGGCCACCGCACTGGCTCGCTTCTGCTCCCTACACTGGCTCTCCTCGCGTTCTGCATCAACACCTAGAACCAGCAGCTTTGCTGACGGGTCCCCTGTGCACAGGCGACTGCACCGGAGCAATCCCTCTTTAGAGGCTGAGCTAGGACTTGAGGAGAACAGCGTGGAAAGCAGAGGAAGGCAAATAGCAGCTATCCCGGCTGGGGTTTGGCTCCTTGACCAAGGGCTTTCTTAGGGAAATGCATTTTGTTGGCTGGGTCTTTTAAAGTACCAAGTAAATGAAAGACAGTATTTGCAATGTGTGCTTTTGGATATTCTTGCCTAACGTGTTGAAAAATCAGTGTTTTTACAAGTCCTCTAGCTCCAGGGGTTTTCAGCGTGTTGCTGGACCGGTGTCCTTGGTTAAACAATAACCTCTCTGGTGTTAAGAGCAGTGCTGCCAGACAACGTGATGACAGCGCTGAGCACACAGAGCAGAGCACATTTCTAACCACATACCACATGTTTTTGAAGGTTTTTGTGCTAACGCTTTAGGGCCTGCTGCTGCAACTGAGCTCAAAGCAATACTCCCCCAGAGTTCAATGTGGGAAAGATCTGACTCTAAATAACAATGTCCTTAAAAAGGAGTTCTTTTGTACAAACTGGAGGCAAAGCATTTCTGAGGTTGAAAATCCACAGCAGGTTTTGCAGCTGAAACGACAAGCGCCTCCCTTTGCATTGGTGTCAAGTAAAACGAAGGATGCTCTGATGGGACCAAGCTCTGAATGGGAACTTTTCACTGCACTAAAGCAAGATAAAAGTTTCCAAAACCCCAAAACTTATGAGGTTATGGCCAGGATGTACGTGACAGAGTCCATGGAGCCTGTAAAAGATGGGAGGAAAAATTCAGAGAAAGAAAGAGAGAAAGAAGGACCATATTTACCTGCCATGTCAGCAAAAAGGAGGTCTTCAAGCACTGAAGGGATTGAAAGCATGAATGTTACAGGCTCTCCTCAGTATGTACTAGAGCGCCTCAAAACAGGGTGAGAATAAGTATACAAAATCCTGGAACCAACTCTTGGCATACACGGAAACCGAAGATTTCTTACTTACTGCTCCTGCAATGTCTCTTTTGAATTACTGGCAGCTCAACAAGCAAAATGACCCCAGCAGAGAGCTGGCAAATCTGGCTCTGCAAGGAACAGAAGAACTGAGAAACGTGCCCTCAAATACAACGGCATTTTAGTTACTTTATAGAGGCACTCGCAATTGCTCCAGAATTAGAAGTATTTTATTTATGAAGAATACGTACGTGTCCTTAAAATCATGGCACTTACACTCTTCCTCTTTTTGAGGAAATCCTCAAAAAGAAACAAATTTCTCAAAAAGAAACAGATTTACAGACTGATTTAATTATTAACTCAGGTTAGAGGGTTGTTTTGGGAAATACATACCGTACCAGACATTTTGCAGTATTGATGGTGTTTTCACAGTATTTTTACTTCCAGAAAACCTTGCTTCCAACAGGAGTCTAAAAATGTTGAACTCCAGGAATTCTATGTAAAAAAAACATGCTCTTTCCAAATGCCTCCTGTCATATATCAAAACACAAGCCAAACGCAGCTACTGTCGTACTGAGAGCACTCGTCTGCATTGGCCGTGCATTGAAATCCACCCATGCAGAGGCACACTAGGGCTTAGCCTCAAACACATCCACGCTGCTGAGAAGACGAACATGATTTGGCAACATTTTCCATCTTCTGCAGCACCAGACTAGAGGGTCCTTCTTTGTGCACGTGCAAGATGAGCATCTCTTGATGCCTCCAGGCAGCAGCGTGAGAAGGCTGAGCAGGAGCGGAGCACTTAGACTCCTCTGGGATTTGGGTCTGTCACGACCTGTTGGGAACCCAGAAAAGGAGCAGCCTGCTCACGGCAGCTCCTATTGCCGCCTGGTGAGGTTAACAGCAAAACGCCTGAGCCTGACCAGAGGGGGAAAAAAATAAAACAGAAATAAATTATTGGGAGAAATAAACAGACATCTAGTTCCATGTCCAGCCAAATCTGCAGTCCAGACACTACACTACAAAATGAGAAAAGAAATGTCTAGAGGAAAAATTGGCAAGAATTACTTCCTCGGTTTTGCCAGCCTCATCCAAACTTACCAGCTTCACATCTGCCACTGCAGGGCTGACGGGGTAGAGGGCAATTCTGTGTAGGCTCAGAGCAGGAATCAAGCAGCCCCACATTCTGACCCATGATCCTGGGGATGTGTAGAGGGATTTATAAAATAAGCAATGTCAAAGGTACGGGAAATACGTAGGCAAAAAGATGTGCCTGTGCAGAGGCAATTGGCTCAGGTGAGCCTGTGGCTCTGCTCTGCAGGCCGTGGTGAAAACCCCAGGACGCACTAGGCAAACCCAGTCTTGCAGGGAAAAGTGGGAAGCGCACGGGTCTGCGAATCCTCTAAAGGTATCAACGTTACTGGAAAAGCTATTTCATAGCACAGCCCTCCTGGCAATCGAAGCCGGGGCGGCAGCGGAAGAACACGCGGGCAGCAGCCGGGGAGAGCAGGGCTGCGCGCTGCCCATCTCGGGCGCTCGTGCAGGTGGGGAGCGGGCGGCCGCCGCGAGCGGTGCCGGCACCAGCGCGTCCCCTGCGGCAGACGGCCCTGCTGCCCCAGCAGCCGAGCAGCGCTGGTCCCAGCAACCTCATCTCTGCCCGGGTTGGGGACAGGTCCACGTGCCGGGCGCTGCCGGCAGCACGAGGCCGTCCCGAAGTGCCTGTGCCCAAATTTCAGGAAGGCTGGGCTGTCCCGTCACGGTGTCTGCCTGTGATGGGGCCTCAACCGCGGGTCCCTATGGACCAACCCACCGCTCCGGACAAGCTTCACGCACCACCCAAGGGGAGATGCCAGCTAAGTCACCTCCTGCTGCGACCCGCCTGAGGTGGAGGCACCTGAGCGCAGGGAGCCGGGCCGGCGGGGCAGCCCTGTCCTGCGGCAGCCGGGGAGCCCTGTTAATGAGAGCGCCGGAGAGCCCTGTTTGTTAATGAGAGCGCCGCGCGCCCGCCGCGACCGCCACGACCTTTGGAAACTGAAAGGAGGCTCCGCACGCGGCTCTCCCCGCGACGCCCAGGCGGGCTCGTGCGGCGGGGGGCGTCTCGCGGCGGCCTCCACGCTCGGCTCCACGTGCGGGCGGCACCGGCGCCGGTACCAGTCCCGGTTCGGTCCCGGTGCCGGTCCGTGCGGGGCGGGTCGGGGCGGTCCCGGCGGGGCGGTCCCGGTGCCGGTGCCGGTGCCGCTCGGTCCATGCTGTCTCCGCGCTCCCGCAGGCTGCCGCTCCGCTCC
Organism: Crypturellus tataupa; assembly: GCA_034781795.1. Lineage (NCBI taxonomy): Eukaryota > Metazoa > Chordata > Aves > Tinamiformes > Tinamidae > Crypturellus > Crypturellus tataupa. The sequence goes on from JAWLRI010000116.1 coordinate 1,149,452, forward strand.
GCTCCATGGCGGCCCCGGTCCGGTCCGGGTGCCGGTCCCGGCCGGTCCC
>JAWLRI010000116.1:1149600-1215132 GCA_034781795.1 Crypturellus tataupa
GTCTCCGCTCTTTCCCATCAAAGTCCCAGGCGCCGTGGAGCCAACGGTTTGGTGGAGCAGGAAAATAGTAAACTAGCATCCCCCCGCCGCCTCCCAGCGGGAAGGCAAGCGAGGGGCATGTGTGCCGGCTCCCGCAGGGCGCAGGTTGCACCGCTGGGATCCAACCCCATGTTCTCCCACAGGCAGCTCTGGCTTTGTCTTCCTCTTGGCTCTTTCTTTCCCCTCATGCCTCACTGAGATGCGTGGCAGCTCCTGCTGAGCCATGCTGGAGGCAAGCGCTGTAAAGGAGCACAACGTACGGGGAGAAAAGGGAAGGCGAGAGGGAGATAGCTCACTTGGCCATCTGGAACAGGAAGATTATGGCAGTTTGGGGCAGAAAAGGGTCCTCTGGCGCCTGACAGCTCTAACACGTCCTTAACTGCCTGTCCGTGCCCGGCAGGCTGCGCTGAGCTGCGGCTCCTGCTGAGCGCGGAGGCCGGAGCGCAGGAGCAGGAGGGCAGGAAGGGACCGCGGAGCCACAAACCGGCAGGCAGGGCTCGCGAGCACCCTGAGTGCCCTCCTGTCCAGCGCCTGCTCCAGGGAAGAGAGGGATGCAGGAGCAGACCGTGTTTACTGCTATTAATTACTTCCTTGCTAAGCTGTGGGGAAGGTTTGCATGAGAGGAGAGGGGCTTGAGATTTATTGATAGCGTAGGGGTTACCATTTTCCTTGCCCCTTTTTCACCTTACGTGATCCACACGGTATTGCTGGAGAAAATGCAGAAAATAAAACAATTTCATAGAAATAAGATAATACAAGGTAATAAGATAAGATAAAACTGGCTCCTTCATATTAACTTTGGATACATTAGTAATAAAGCAAGCAGAACAAAGTATTATAAACACAGACTAGACAAAATGAAGAGCATACACCGCTCTCTTAATACCTTTGTCATTCTATTACGACTGCTGAGTTATGTTTTAACCAGACTTGAGATAGAGACCTTGGTGGTCTTGCCATAGACCACCTGAACCAGAAATTCCCCCCCCCAAATGGAAAGGTCCCTTATAGTATTTCAGATGCTCTTAATTTACAGACTAGCAATAAAAAAGAACCAGGTCTGCTGCTACGTCTCCTCACCCCGCGTGTTTATTTGAGCAGTGTTTACCCAGCAGTGTTTACCTGAGCTTTCTCACATTCTTGGCTGTCGATGCTCATGTTATTGGAGAATATTTTGATTTTCTTTCTCTCCATCATGAAGAGGAGAACACAAGACAAGACGGAAGGTTTTTAATAGAAGCTTCAACAACTGCTCAGTCAGAAAAAAAAATATATTGCTGGGATAGGTGAGATTCAGCAATACGACGTGGTGAGCACCGCGGTGACCACTGCTGGCGGTGCAGGTTGGCTTCACATGTGCAGTCCTGGCAGCCCCTGCCCCAGTGTGGCCCTGCCGTACAGGGAGCAGCTTTCCATAGGCACCATGAGTGGCATTAAACCCACTGAGGACCTCTGTTCGTCCTGGAGGCGGATAATGCTGGCGCTGAATTAGTGATTCTATACACTGACTTTGCATGCATGAGTAACAGACAGACAAAAACGGCTGAGGCAAATCGGGACTACGGGAGCTGGCCGTGGCTGGGCCTCCTCGGCTTGTGCGTGTGGGAAGGGGCGGCTCGGGAGGTGCCACGAGGGCCCCGGAGCCCATCCCCGCGGCGCAGGGCAGGGGGGTCCCCGGGCCGCGGGAAGGGACTTGCTCCAGCGGCGCCTCTACAGCAGCGGCTCCTGCAAAAACAGACACAGCCCGAACCGGACGTGGCAAAACAGAGGAATGCAGCACGCAAAAAAAGCAGCAAAGACTTTTCTTCTCTTACATTATTATCTATTTTGCATTTTTATTTCTCTTTTCAGCCCCAAAGAATGTCCCATCGGAAATCCAAATCTGAACGGTTGAAAACTGGAGGTATAAAGGGGCTTGGAGAACATTTGAACCCTAAAATGACTGACTCATGGCACTGATAACTACCTTCACGTCTGCAGTAAGGAGTCAGATAGTGTCACCTCTGTGAACCTGGCGCAGCAGAAACTCACAGCAGCGTCACCCCAACCCTGCGTTTGCGCTGCAAGGGCCACGGGGCGATGACTGAATTCCGGTTTCCACAGGGAAAGAAGCTCTGTAGCTCAGAAGAGATGGCTCAAGACGCAGCACTGAAGTAATGTGGAAAAATAAACACAGCCTGAAAGCTGTTTTTGTTGTTGTTATATCCTGGAGATATGCAAAAGCTCCTGTTTTGATTGGGGTAAGATAAAATTCATATACATATTTTTTTCTCACCTTTAGTGCAGTTATCTTCAGTGGGTTAAAACACACAAGTGAAGAAAATAATACAAATAAGGAGAAAAACGCCTATTTGTATTTTCTATTAACCCGTTCAGGGAAGATATTTGGGATGTTTTATGCATGTTTTAAGAAACAGATAGGGAAAACGAGCGTTTTCTGAAAGCAGCTGGATGAAAGTCACCACGGGCCGATTTCAAGCTGCTGAGGTTGTTCCTCCGGCTCCGCTTTTGTCCACGCGCCTCCACGTCCCGCGGATGCCCCGTGCGCGCGCGGAGGGCCGGGCGGGCAGACGAGCGGCCAGGAACTGTCCTTGGTCCTGGGGAAAAGGAAGGCCTTGAAGCCACCTCTGAGACGACCTCCTGCACTTTGAGAACGCTTACCCCATGACGGAGCCCTCGCGCAGCTATTCAAACCCAGCGTAAGGAAAAAATATAGAAAAGATATTTACCGTTTCTTCCCAACTTCTTCTATTCTTTTCATCCTGCAGCTAGTAACATTTTATAGCGTATGATTCAAAACGAGTAACATGTGAGCAACCTGCAGGGCCTGAGCTCTACAGACCAGTAAGTGAAACTGTGTTAATATAGCACATAATACAGGAATCGGAGGACTTGTCATCACATAAATTAAATGAAGACAAACCTAGTAATATCAGTAAAGTTCTAAAAAATCAATCAGGTCACAAACCTCAATAAGTTAAAGAAACAAATACTGTTTACATACATGAAACAAATTCCATTTCTGCATGTAACTGCATTGTTATTTTAGAACCCCTCTTCTACGTAAACACCAACCTGCATTACTGAATCGACTTGCCAATATGATGACTCTGTATTGCCAGTGGTACTTGTAGGAAACTTGGACACAGCACAAAATGCTTTGTCCCCAAATCTTCCTAATATTTCATGGCACATTCCACAGTCTGATAATAGCTGTTTGTTTTCACTTGCATTAAATTCAGCGTCTCTAGAAAGTAGAGGCTCAAGATTGACTCTAACCCTTAGTATTAACAGTCTTCCCTTTAGACTATGTTCTCATAGTGTCTCAAATTGCAAAGAAAGATAATTACTAGTAACCCCATCAGGATAGGTAATCCAAATTATTTTCTGGTTCTTTACATGGATAAAAATAAACTACAGATCACCAGCATTTCCAGGTTCCCTCAGGATCCTTCAGAATCTCTGGAGGAGCTCCAAAAATATAAGAAGAAAATCTGGTTTCTTACAGGGAACTAATAATAATAACAAAAAGCAAAGTAAAAAAAAAAATGGATCTCTATTTGGACTAATAGTTTGCAAAAGTTAGCTTGTGTTTTACATCTACATTTTAATAATAAAAAAGTTCTACCTAACATGAGATCTGAATACTGTAATAAGGTGAGAGCAACATAATAAAAGTTCTGTATTTCACAAAGCTCTTTGCAGGGTGAAATCCGAAATTAAATTCTATTCTATTCCTTATGCACTTGAGGCGCATAGGGTACGACAGAACTTTTTTCCTCACAAAAGGCCAGTTATTTTGAAACAAGTGTAAAATGTCATCTCTAAACACTACTACACCTCACACAGGACCATGTCCATGTTGAAAGCTCTCATCTTTCAAGAAAACACAAAGGATTGTTTTTAAAACACAGCACATAGAGCAGGATATCCACCGAGAAGAGCACCCCAGACCATCACCTCCAGATGCACACGTTTTCTCTGATTCTGAAAAGGAAACACATGCATCTACGTAGATGTTAGAGCAGCAGCTCTAACACAGCTGACGACTGAACTGAGGTTCCGTCACACGGTTTTTGCTTAGTGCGAGCACAGGATAAGGTAGGTCAAGAGCCAGCGACTCTGGAGCTCTTCCTGTGGTTCCTGAACTTGCTATGTGGGTGCTGAACACACTTTCCTAGAAATCAGCCCTTTACATATATTAGGAACATCCCCTGAGCCTGCCGAAAATTTGTCTGTCATTCCGATAGCATTAACTCTTAAACTGGGAGTTTGGCTTGTTTTCTTGGTCTGTCTTTTCTAAGCAAGCCTAGTAAGCAGTTGTGACACTTTTACCCTGAAGTCCTCTGAACTGTTGCAACACAGTGACGGGAGATCGCACAAACCGTCACCTGAAAATGAACACCCAAGTATCCTACCGTCTGCAGCAATGACCATGAGTTAACCCCCTACAAGCAGCTAGTATTTTTATCTTTTCTGTCTGGAAGGAGAAACATGAGGCAGCTACACATGCCAGAAACTGCCCTGGCACACATTTTAGAGAGGCACTGAAAAATCTTCAATTTTACAGACATAATGGACTGGAGATAGCATTCTTCTTTTGAATCTGTAAAAAAACAAAAGCCTCAATTCTCTTTTTCTTTTTTTTTCTTTTTTTTTTTGTGGAATAGCTAAAGCCTGACCATAGATAGTCTGAGAACTGTAAAATTTTTGCAATTCCTGTATTTTGTGACAGCATTACCTGTTGTAATAGGAAGTGGATCATCATATTTTGCCTAATGTGTGTTTAAGTGATACACTTTGAAGGGGAACTTCTGAGAAATACCAGCATCTAAGAGCAATAACAGTGGTGGGAATGTTATAATCTACAAAACATTCTCTGAAATAATGCAGGTGTATTCACTTCACTGGAATAAAGACTTCAGCTCCAAATCTTCCCAAAGCCAGCATTTATTCATTCAAAATATTTTGGTCAAAATATATTGGTCAAAAGAGTTCAGCCCAGGTATTTTCCCAGACAAAAAATGTTGAGAGTTGCAATTAAGTATTATGTAAAATAGCATTTAATTCTTCTGTCTTCTAAACTACATTAAATTCTCTCAAAACAGTATTAATCAATCAACAAAAGAGAATGGATACCAAAATTTTTAGTATCTTGAGGTACAAGGTTCTACGCTCACTTACTTCCTGTAACACCCATGTACCTTCCTGTAACACCCATAAGTACCTTCTGTCTTCTTTTTTTTACCCACTGCATAATTTCTTTTACTGAATTACTGATTAATGGAAGTGCTACTTTCTGCTTAAGTTCAGATTTTGCTTGCACTAGAAGCAGCCAGGTATGCAGAGCTCCTGCCTGCAAGCTGATTTTCCATGAATGTGGACATGCTCTCCATATCCATTGTGCATAATCGTATGGATCCATATTCATATCCATATGGATATCCATATCTACCGGCTGAAAGATCTCTAAAACAATTACTCAGAGCGATTCCAGAAAGTCTTGCAATACAGTATGTTTAAGCTTGGAGAATAAGTTGTCAAGGATGCTGATGGCTGTCACTGCTATTCAATGAAAAGGGTTAAAATCTAGAGTTGGTAATTTTAATTCATCATTGCAAAGCGTTTTTTTCCTTCATCCTGTGTAGCACAAATGCTGTGTTATTATCACCAGTGAGATTAGTTTTGACATGGACTAGAGTTAGTAAATTTGTTAATCTAGATGTAAACTTTGATTTGGACATCGGTTACACAATTTGCACTTTTGCTTAAGAAAAAAAAAAAAAAAACAAAAAACCAAAATTACAAGTCCTCATTTGCCAAACATTCTCAAGAAATATCAAAAAACATTCCATTATAAAAAAGACTGCTTGGTGTCATGGAATAACAAAGAAGCAAAGTTTTCTCTTCTGATTCGGTTATGTGAATTACTTCAACTTCAGTAGAAAACATAACAAGAAATTAAAACTTAACAACTCTTTCTTTTGCTGCTGCATATTTCTCAGTGCTGGCAGCTGTTTTGATTATATACATAGTCTCTTAAGATATTTTTAAATTCTCTTCAGGAAATTTTTCCTTGAGCTGAAGGACAGACATCACTTCTTTTTTTTTCCCCTTCTGTAAAGCATATTAGTGTAAATCTATAATGTTTAAAGCATAATAAATAATAAATGTTAGATAATAAATTTATTATCTCAAAATAACAAAATTAGAGTTCCTTTCTGAAAGTTAATTTTATGAATTAACAGAATCCAGCTGGAATTTACATGTATCTGTTTCGAATGTACTCTCTGTACATAAGGAAGTCTTCTTTTCCCAGGGGTTGCATGTTTCCTCTTCCAGCCTGCAGGTGAGCATGGAATATCTCAATTGATTTCCTATCAACTCTTGGAGGTTGAACTTCATATATGTTGTCTTGGGAAAAGGATGAGATGGGTACTCTGGAAAACAAACAAAATAAACCACTCGATATTTGGAACATCAGGTAAAAATTTTCAAAGTGAATTTTTTTTTTCTCCTTTAAAGATATATGAGAGCCATTGAAAAGGTAATTTGCCACTCGATAATTCATTTACCTAGATTGTTATCATGACTGCTGACCTGGTAAGACTCAGCTTTCCAAGTAGGGTAGTTAGGTAAGATGCCACTAATCACATTACAGGTTATTTTCTGCACTTTCCTTACTCTGCCCTCATTTCTTCATTCTCAGATCTGCTACAGACAGTAAGCACCTAAGCTGAAACTAATCTGTGTCGTACATTATAGCAGATAACCAGAAACCTTAACTGAATTATCCATGTGGTCAGTAGCAATTACAATGAGCACGTGATTACACTCTGAACCCATATACAGAAAGGATTTATCAGATAACAAATTTCCATCTAATTACCAGGAAACAGACATCTAGTATTCCCAGCATTAGCACTTTGTCCACTGTAACAGTTTTTATTTTGTAAAAACATTTGTTAAATAGCGTAGCGCAATAAACTTTTAGCTTCAACTCCTAACATGTAAACCTACTCCTGCCTCATGAGAAATAAATGCAGCTTTAAATTTCACATAGAACTTGAGTGCATCGGACCTTTTTTAAGCACTGCTGTGAATCAAAGGCACCCATAAGATAGAATTTGTCCTGAAAACTGCACGCTGGGCAAGACCACGGCCAGTCGGGTAAGGGAAGCGATCGCTCCCCTTTCTCCAGGGCTCCAGAAACCAGAGCTGGAGAACCGCTGAGCTCCCTGGAGGCCGACACACAACGATACCCGTGGAAGGGGCCAGCGAAGGCCACCGGGATGGCCAGAAAGCGGAGCAGGAGCGACGAGGAGGGGCTGAGCTCGGGCTGTCCAGCTGGAGGGCAGCAGCTCTGAGCGGCCTCCCCGCTGCCTCATCGCGGGGCACAGGGCTCTTCCTGGAGGGGCCCAGGGACAAGACAAGCGGCAAAAGGGGCCACAAAATAAAGCACGGGACACTGATTAGACAAAAGGAAACTTCTCTTTCGGTGTGAGATCCGACGCAGCCCTGCTTCGGGCAGCGGGGCTGAGCAGGCGACCTCCGGGGACCCCGTCCAGCTCGTGTCCCTCTGCGCCTCTAAACCAAACTCTCCACAACAAAAACTTCTCAGCAACTGACTGCCAAGTGGCAACAGAGTTATTTACACCCAACGTGCAATAAATGAATGAACACTAAATGTATCTATGTATCTAATCATTATCATTTTAAAGCACCTCTGCTATTAGGAAAGCGGTATCCATAAATACACTCTGTACACTTCTCGGCAATACTTTAGCAATTAACTTACAAAATGCTTTGAGCTGAACAGTGCGGGTATTTTAACTACGTGGCAGTAGATTGGTTTGGATTCTGCAAGAGGACACTCAGTATTTAATGTATTGCCATCTAAAGGTAACAACGATTTAACTTCCCCTTCTATAAATGCTATTTTATTGATACAGAATCATTATTTTATTGATAGAAATCAATAAAATAAGTCTGAAATTAACCCCACGAAAAACTACCTGATAGAGTTTTGAGTTGTCTAGAATGGTAGATACAATCCTCCTATAAAGGCTAAACGGGAGAAAAATATTTAACTATGAAAAAGTTGACATATGTTTTAAGGAACTGTCTAAATCATCAGTTTCATATATTTTTAGTTCACATTTCAGCTGAAAAAAGCTGATTTATTATATATATATCTATTGGAATACTGTAGGTTTATAAATAGCTCTATATAAAAAAAATCTGCCTAAGCATTCAATAGGAAATAGAGATTTCAAGGTTGGAGACTCCCTTTCCTACCACTACATACCCTGCACACTTTTCTGCCTCAGAACTTCCTTCTGTGCTGAATCAAAATGTCCCGCGTCCTTTTTCAGGGAGCGACCAGAAGCCGTGAGGTTACTAGAACAGAGCACGCACTGATCAGCCTCCTCGCTAGGTCTGTCCTCCCACGTCAGCAAAGAGGATTCAGGGAATACCTAATTCTAATAACTCTCCGAGCCTAGGAGAAAGGCACAACTTCTACAGTTAAATTGTGTTTCACGTCACAGTCCTTTAATTTGTTATTATGGGCCTTGGTTGCTCATAATTCTCAGAAAGGGAGAAATTAGTCATTCTCTGCCTTCTCCCCATCTCTACCAAACATCCAAATGTATTTAGTCTCCCCTCACGCACTTGTTATTTTCTGAGCACCCATTCATGTAGGTTTCCTAAACCTACTTCAACCTTTACAATGATACAATGACCAAAACCACACTTAATGTCTGACGTTTCTTTTTCTACTACCTTTTTCATTCGTCATCTATTATTTTAGTTACCAAAGACAGATTTTCCAAGTATTTTACACTACTTAATTGCATACTGAGACAGTGGCTAGAGGCTAGAAAAAAATGTCAGAATAGTATTGTTAAATATGGTATTGGTGTGTGTGTGTGTGTGTGTGTGTATATATATTTGAGTTCAAATATATTAAAAAAATATATATATTTAAATATACATTTATATATTTATATAAATACATATATTTATAAATATATAAATGTATATATATATTTATATATATATTTGAACTCAAATATATATATATATATATGTATATATATATATATATGGGGGCTCAAAACTTTTCAGCTAAGAATTACAGCAACAACTTTCTGTCAAAGATCACAACTCCCCAAAGCAGATATTGACCAGCACTGGCATAATAAAGATTCATCTGTAGTAGCACCATTGCAACATACTGCAGAATCCACAGCCATGCTTCCGTGTCTGGGTGCTTTTTAAGGCACAAGAAGGTACCTGCATGCTTTAAAGGGAAAGGCAGAGAATAGTGGCCCAATTTCTTGCATCCTCTTACTCCCCTTAATCTCAGTGATTTCTGCTATCATGTCTCGCCCGTTTCCGGGAGTGGGACGACAGCCACAGTTTGTTTGCTCCCTTTCTAACTATACGGCGGCTGCCGCTGGCGCTTCTGTGCTCTCAGTGACATTGCTGCTGGCTTCAGAAATGGCAGTGCTGAAGTGGAGCCAGGCTGGCGTCTCTCCTAAGAGCCACTCAACAGCTGCACGCAAGGATTTGCATCTCCTCTGCTCCTTGAAGATGGCAGAGACTCACTAAGTTTGCAAGTGCTGGTCCAGCAGAGCTCAGAAAGGCCACTACAGCATTCACATTGTTTTAAACATGAAACTGCAATTGCCTACCCTTTGTAATTTATCCACTAAACTCTCATCAGTGTAAATGCTCTGTTTGTTGGGAACTTTAAACCACAAGGTTGTTTGGATAATCCCATGTCTGTTTGGTTAGATTTTACATATGCTGCAACTAGAGTAAAAATTTCATGTGAATGGGGTAAAAAAGTGAACATAAACAAGGGCACACCATTGTTGGTATAAGTCTTCAAATTATTCTTTAAATTGCTCTAAATTCTGAAGCAATAAATGCTAAAAAGTGTTAAAAACATAAATTTTGAGAATACTTTTTACAAGAGGACTTTGAATGCGTATTTCTTTAACACCTGAGCTCCTAAGTAGATAAAATTCTGACCTAAATTTTGAATATTATGATTCAGTTCTGTTCACTTATGATCATTACAGCTGAGAAAGCAGTCTGAATTCTATTTCAGCTCCTAGAATAATACAGACAGTGTAAGTGCTCAGCTTCAGAGAGCAGGAAGAAGAACATAATTGCTAGTATTATGCCTTGTAATTTCTGAAAAAGATAGGCACTGCTTATTACCAAAATCCATGGTATGTAGCTATTAGTGTTGAATCTTAGTATTTTTCACAGGTTCCTCTAAAAAAAAACCCACAATTTATGATGTCTGAATTTTTAGAGCAACTACTTTTATTAATCTTGCTATGCTGCATTTCATTTCTGATACATATCACATTAATTTGTCTAAAGGGGTAGGGGTCCATCTGATGTCAGTCTCATGGCAGAAGATGTTATTCCAAAAGATCTTATGATAGAGAACCACCAAACAAACCTAAAAACAAACAATATTCTCAGTAAATTGTAGGTAAGTTAGGTATTTTTTTTTGTTAGCAAACTCTATGAATAGTGTTTTGGAAATTCTACCATATCCAACCTTTTCTATTTTCTTTTCCCAGCAAAGGTGCCTTTTTTTTCCACTATCACTGTCATATCTTTCTAACTGATCATAAAACAGTAAGGCAGGTGTTTTCAGAACTCATAACAAAAATTACTCATCTCAATTCATATTTGAATGCTTGAAAAGTTACTTTTTACTTTCCAAAACACTCACAACTCCTGCACATGCTTACTTACCTGGTTTAATAGCTTTAAGCAGAAGCTATAGAGTGGTATTTGACACTAGTACATCTGGTACACTGACACTGAACTAATGCACCCAATGCCATTAACCCCAAAAGAAGCCACTTACTCAAATGTACCTGGTCTGTTTATTCCATCAGCCAGTGAACAATCTTTAATTAAAAACAAAACAAAACCACTGCACTAATTTCATGTCTTACCTATTTATTGATTTGTTTCTCAAGACATGACATTTCCCAAGTGCTAATGAGCCAAGAACCATCTCTCTCAGACATGTGGGTAACTAGCTGGCAAAATTTTTAGTTACAAAAGCATTTTGTAACTAAATCTCAATTTTCCACCTACTTCCTTCAATATGCTAAAAATACATCGAAAAAACAGCATGCCCATGCATACCAATTTTGATTAATAACTCGGTATTAAGCATTAAACTTTTGTACAGTGCTTATATTACCAGTCATTTAAAGTAATTTCTAGAACATTATTTTAAAAAAAATCTAATATACTAAGTAAATTTAATATCTTAGAATAGCATCATGAAGACTAGCATGTTACTTTGCTATTATGTTTCTCTATCTTGGGGGTATCTGTAGCTCTACAACCTTTAAATGGAAATCAAATTGACAAGAATGCAACTATGTTCTGAAGATCAGTACCCTTGTCATGCAAAATTCATTTTTTTTCATTCTACTCATGGTTTTACCAGGAAAAAAACTGTCTGTAACATAAAAGAAGATACAATTATAATATTCAGTTATAAGAAAGATGATCCATTCTTTAAAGGAGATTTGCATGATGATGTGCTTGCCTCTCGGAAGTACAGCCATCACTAGGAAAGCTACCACAGTTATTTCAACAATAATTCTCCTCAAATTTCCAAAGGATAGCTCAAAAGGCAAGCAAAATGTACTCTAATGACTTGTTTGAATCCTAAGCAAATATATCTGACCTACAAAACTGTGAACAGGTCAGGGTACTTTTTCTCCTCAAATGGTATCCCCTTAAACTGTTGTTCTGCTCTTGAAAGAGCCTTCAGCAGAATCTTCCTTATTTTGACACTAATTCCTACCCACAAAGTTTCTGTCATGTTCAGCGGCAGTGGAGAGGACTAAAAGACAGGAAATCATCTCTGTCAAGTAATATATACTACTGCAAGTTCTTTCTTGCAGAATGGACCAGACACAAAAACTAAACAGCATAAAGGTCCCAGAACTGTTACTTGAAACTCCAAGAGCATACACAATTTCAAGCTTTAGAGAAAGAAGAGATTATCTTTCCATAGGTATAAATCTAAATGAGAATCATACAGTCCAAATTAGGAGCAGCTTCTCTGCACTGCAGACAGAAGAAACTTGAGAGAAGGTCAGAACTTGATACGGAAAGGCGACCTCTGAGGAAAGACAAGCCTCTTAGATAGGGATGACACATTAGCTACACGCAAAGGGATTGAGCCTGGTGGTAGGACAAGACAAGACAGAATAAGACAAAACAAAACACAACAAAAACTCTAAAAAAAGAGGAGACTTCTGTTTCTTTTTAGAAAACAAGAGCTAAGATTCATATAAGAACCTTCACGTGGGATTTCTTGAGTAAGACAGTTCTAAATTAAGTTTAACTTAAATACTCATATTCAGAAACTGCAAACAAATGGGTGATAAAGGCAAATTATTTGCTTCATAAAGACAACAGAGAAGGTTTCAAGAAGGATCCTTGTAACTTTCATCTAACACTTTAATCATTAGAAAGCCAAGAAGGTGACGTGCCTCTCTCAAACAGTAAGTCCTTAATATAGAATATGGAAATAACTAGATTGACTATCAGATTTAACAGGGATTTGTTATTCAGAAGCCAATATGGATATGGAGGAAATATGGAGCAGTCAGATTTCAAGTGTGAGGATTCAAGTATTTAAATGTGACTTTTTTTTTGTTTTTCAAAATCTGAAATGGATGTGAATAAATTAAAATAATGATCTAAATAATGAATACAAGGCCAACAGTTTTCTTATAGCATTCAGAATCCCAACTGACAGCTTTACCCCAAGCGCTAGGTACGCGAGCTCTCTCATCAGGAGTGATCAAAGATTGATATTGACGGAACAGATGAATGTGAAGACAACAATCATTCCTACATTTAAGGCCTACCAAGAAGTGGGATTTGCCTCTTCTATGTTGGCCATGATGGTAATTGAGGTCTTCACTGGTCTAATTCATCCCGCTGATTGTTAGAAAACTATTTGCTCTTTTTGCTGAATTAGCTGGCTGCAGAGCGATGAGCTGACCTGCCTTATAGAGCAGTATAATGAGGCAAAGCTTGCCTAAGTAAATGGAAAAATACATGAGAAGAAAGGAGAGAAAGAGCAGGACCTCCCCCTTTTGGTGGCAACGAGTCCTTAGATGTGGCTAAGTGTTATTAAGTTCTCCCATCATCCACTGACTTACACATAATATCAAATAGTTTCATCCACCAAGCTTCACTGAAGAGCATTTTTACAACTCATCACAACGTAGGTCTACTTATTTCATTCACTCACAAGCCAGCTCTTTTCTGAAGAGTCCTCAACTCATATCATACTATAGCTTTTCTCCAGACCTTTCCTAGCAGTGTTATTTTTGAGATATGTGACTACAAGTGAATGCAGACTCCCAAATTACAAAATGTCACTTTTTTATTTTGCTCTTATTCCTGATATTCTTTTGTCCTTTTTAAGCTAATATGAAGTCACCAGTACTTTCAGGGAAAGGGCCCACAATGACTTTAAAACCCCTTTCCCAGAATAAAAAAATAAGTTACTCTCAAAAACAGTCCGCTTAGTCAAGACATTTTGTAGAAGACAGGCATATTTACAGTGCTGAATCATTGCATTATGCTTTCTTCACTATTCTTCACTATAATTGCATTCAGAATCATAGTGAAGGGTGAACTTTCAACATTATAAATTACCTACTTTGTGTTTTCTGGTCTAAACAGTCTCACCAGTCAATTTCAAGAGAATTCTCACAGGTGATAAATGCAAGAGATTCAGAGAAATTTTGTATTTGTTTAAAATACTGAAAGAGGAAAGATGTAAGGTTAAGTGAGAAAGACTAACCCATAAAGCTATTTTTAGAATACTAGAATAGTAGATATATGTGAGTCAAGGAAACACTGAATGGAAATTAAAGTTGTGGTAACACATACGTGAGTAAAATATTGGACTGGTTACCCTACATCTGGTTAGACTGGTTACCTCTCATCTCTAGTCTCAGCCAAAAGCTACTAGTGAGCTACATGTATCTATTTTATCTAGAGGTATCCAGAGATTTAGATCAAGTATGTTTCTTAATATACAGCTGTTACGGAATATGAGATCCAGTGCAAAGCCACTTCCAAATTTCATCTCTCATAGAAGCAAAGAGTTTTTTAATTAAGCTGGAAAGTAATATAGAGGATTCTTAATTTTAACAAAGATATTTACATCTCCAAGGAATTGAAGTAATGCTATTTTAATTGAGAGGCATAGCTATCCTATTTCCTGGACAAGCAAGAAACCAAATGAGTTGTGGATAAAAAGCAGAATCTGATCACACTCCTCGGGGAGAATTCAAAGGGGTAACTAAGGATAAAAACCTAACCCAAGTCTAGGTGCTGTTCTGACAAAGGGATGTTTATCAAGAAGGCTCTCTTAATGAGGGGCAGAATATGTGATTTAAATACACTGGGATTTAAACAGATAACAAACTATAAGCTTTTTTTTCCACATCCTTCATGAATATTCATAATAGTTTTTTATTTTGTGTAATTTTTTATTGAAATTTATTAAACTAATAAAATTATTCTGACATGAAGCAAGATATTGGGGTATATATTTAAGGCAGAGAGTTGCAGAACATCAGCATGCTTGAGACTCCAAGATAACTTGGAGTTTCCAAATTCACTTATTGACTTTCTATGAACACTCCTCCATTTGCTGATTCCTCAGCAAATGTCAAGAGACCATGTAGATATTTAGCACGGATTTACTGCAAACACTAAATAAACACTAAATTCTAAAGATCCTTTATTCATCTACTCCTCCTGCCATATAACATAAGAACTTCCTTCCCCACCTTAATAACTCCTAGGATTTGAATAGCCAGGAAGATGACAATTCAAATAATAATCTCTTCTTTAGTCCTATTATAAACAAGTGATAGCTTCATATTTACTCACCAAAGTGATTTTTTAATTTAATTTCCAAGAAGTAGAGTTGTAAAACACTTCATTAAAGTCACAGATTTATAAAATGCACTGCTCTATTTTTATTCAGCAAAATAAATGTTATTTTTGAAGTATCAGCTTTCAAGGATTTAAGTAAGACATTTCATAAGTTAACAAAAATTCCAAGTATAGGGTGTTCTGTTCCTCACTTATATAGAGTGTTTCTTCATATCCTGTACCTTGGTGACAGAATAATGCATCTAATGTGTATATTCATAGAAACAAACAGAAAAAAAAGCCCATATATTACTTGTACACAATTAGCTGTTAGTCAGTTTCAGTGATGTCCAATCAATAATACTCGGAGAACCAGCAGAATCTAGGTAGTCTTTAGTTAAGAAAAAATTACGCATTTAACATCAAGGGAACTTCGACAGCATAGACTATATAATATATACCTGAATGTTGATGTTTCTCTGTTATACTATATACTATGCATTGCTATACGCTCTGTCCAAGTGCCCTTTTTTTTTTTCCTTCTAATCTGTACTTAGTTTCTAAGGCAGTTTTTAAGGCAGGAGATTCTTTCTTCAGTACTTCTACAACACATGGCAGAATATGCTCATATGGCAGAATGTGTTCATAAATACACAACTTGTCAGATGTTTTTAAGTACAGTTATCATCAAAATAATGCAAGCTACCATAATTTTCATTTTCCCAAAGTAGTCCAGAAGAAACAAGAAAACCCAACATGTCTAACAACACATGAGCTGCATCTTCACTGCAGTTACTGAAAACCTTCTCTCTTTCAAGTTCATCTTTAATATGGTCATGTCATTTTGTATCTTAACAGGTTAGTATTCTCCAAGAAAATTCAAAGCAGTAATTCAAAAGCACAGAAAGGAAGTTGACTTTCTTCCAGAAGTGAACAACATGCCTTTAAGGACAGCTACATTTATGACTTTTCTCAAAAGAACCATCTGCCACTGTCTGAACAGTTTTAAAAAGTTTTTTAAAATCTGCAGAAGAAAAGATGGAGAAAAATTTTAAGCTGCACAAAGGTGTACTTTAAAGACTACTGAAAAAAAAAAACCCTACTGACTATAAAACACTGCTGCTTCTAGGATGTCCACAGAACATGTTTATTAGGACTGGCAGTAAAAGACAATCTGTACGATTTCAAGAGGCACAGATTTGTGTGTTCTGTGACTTCTACACTTCTGCTATTCAGAAACACATAGAAATTACACCTGGGAAAAAAGAGTGTTCTGACTCTGCCCAAACGCTATCAAAACCATGCATAAAGACTCTAACTTGCTCCTTTTGAGTAGAAGAGCATGGAGACTATTTTACTCTATCTTAAGAGGTCAAAAATAGGAATGATTGCTATCTTTAATGCTGTCAAAAATGTAATAGGAGATTTTGCCATTACACAAAGAGAATCATCTTTGTTAACAGCAAATGTATTCTTGTTATAAAATCAGTTCTTAATAAAGGCTTATCCTCAAAATTAGAAAATATTCAGTTGCTGCTTCATGCACAAAAAAGGAATTTTACAGTTTGCCCACTTGTTAATATCCATCAGATAAACTTCATCAAAAACCACAGACACACTCATCTACAAAGCATATACTTATTAATGCTGTTACCAACAAACTAGCATGGTGAATATCACAATATTAAATTTATTTTGTGTCATTATGCTTCCCAAGGCCCACTGAGACACCCCCAGTCTTGATCCCTACTTGTGAATGTGCCATCTTCACAGTTTACCCCCTTGTTCAGCACAGAGGATGAGACCAAAGACAGTTGAGGCAATAAAGCTTCTGTAAAACAGCAGATTGCAGGGATGGTCTGTGGTTCTAAAAAGTGGCTCTGCTGCTGTGTAAGAGGTTCTGCTCCCAAAGCTAGAAGCAAAAAACTAGTCCTGGTAAAACTAAGCTGCCTACAGCATAGGGATATGTCATCTGGGAAGTTAGGAGCTGACCATTCAAATGCCAAAGACCTGCCTTCATAATACGATATCTGGATAATATCATGATCCTCTTTTGATATAAGATTCACAAATTCAAATGATCAAATGCAATGCTTCAAATGATCTAGTTATTCTTACAAAGTGATAATCAAACCAATATCACGAATATTAAAATCCCCTAGTTTAAATAGATTTTTAACTGGTGCATCTACTATGACTTCAATGTTAGAGTTATTTTTCACATTAATGGATAGTTAATCTATTTTTAAGTTATTCCATATAGCAGACATGCCCGGAGAGCAATTCTTCTCCCATCCTACCCTGACTGTTAAAGATGACTCCCACAGTAATCTTTCGGGATTAAAGTACCCAAGGAGTGTGCCACAGACAAGAACTGTCTGGAGCTTGACTTTGCAACTTAGCATCACCTACTTACCTTTTTGGAGCAGTTCTTGAAGAGGTAAAATTAATCTATTGTGACAAATGCAGTGTTTAGCGGGAGAAAAATGCCTCACCAGCTCAAAGTATCACTGACAAATTCATTATTAAAGCAGACAACCAAAAACAAGGTGGCACTTCTGAGAAAAATGCAGAGGATTTTAACTGTGGAAATAATGTCTATGCAGTATCTTTTCTTTGGTTAAAGCACACTGCCAAGTGGTTTAAGGTAGCATTGATCCTCTCATTCCAGTAACAAAATGGGCATCGAGTACACAAAACAGGGAAGTTCCCCCTTTACCCGATTCTCTCCAACATTTGGCCAATCAGAAAAGAAATAAAAATCTTCCATTTGATGTCATAAGTGTCTGGAGTATGTTTAGCATTCTCAGACAAATACATTTAGATAATGTCACATTAAGTGGAAAACTGAATTGCAATTTTGAATGCCACTATGAAGTACCTAAGTGAACCAATCCTTTTCAAATTTCCTCTTTCAAAAGCAATCACAGCAATAAAGAAGTGCCTTTAAAATTCAGTAGCTTCAATACTTTGAATTGTAATAATTCTGTCTTCATGATTACTTGAACACAAAAATCTTGGTAACACAAAAGCTAAAAAAAAAAGAAAAAAAATTAAAAACACCCGTAAAAAATGTGCTTTTAAAATTACAAATTGTTTCAACACAGGGAGAAGTGGGAAGCTGATTCTTCATCCTACACATTGAATTGCTTTGTGCCTTAAAAGAAACAGAAATAAAAGCAACAGAAGTACAACCATTATAACATCAAATTTACCAAGTGACTTTTCAGGTCTAATGAGGAAAGTTAAAAAAAAGAAAAAAAAAAAGTTAAAGGAAGAGGGAATAAGAAGAGAACTTACAGATTTATCACCCTATCCAATTGGTGTTTTGAGCAAAATTGTTGAGTGCTCTTGTCTTGTTTATGTTGACTCTGTCCTAGCTGGACAAACCTACGAATAATGAGAGAAGAATAAATCAAAAAAGTGAATTTTCAATAAAAATGCCACAAAAAATGAGTGATTATGTCATGATAGGTAAACGGGCTACCACAGATCAAACTGTCTGGTAAACAAGAGATTCTAAACTATTTTATGGTGGCTGCACACGAGACTTCACAGCTTCTTTAGCTTTAAAATGATTTGTCTATTAAGTGGCATAGTTTACCATTTAATATGATAGAAAAGGGACCATCAGTAGGAGAGAACAGCTGGTATAAACCTCTGTTGCTGTAACATAGGCAGCCTACTACAGCTGACTTCCTGAAAGAGGAATTGCTATGTCTTTTCCAAAAGAATCAGTCTGCTGGACAACCTATGGGAAAAGTCAACACAACTGACATAAAGCCACTCAAGTTTCATATTTAAGTCAGTTCTCAGCCAAATTTTATCTATTTTATCCAGCTGAAATGCTGTCAGCCCAGCTCACTTAATTTAGCAGCACAGTCCTTGGGGAAAATTCTCCCTGTCTCCAAATGTTTGCTGGAAGACACTGAAGATGGAAAATATTTTTTTTATTATTTTTCTCTTGGCAATGAATTGGAGGAAAATTAAAATAAGAGTTAATTGCGAGTATTACTCACTCATTTATATATATATATATATATATATCTTACATACTTGAACTTAATTTTGGTCTTCAACACATTTCAGCTATTAAAACAGTGGTATAAACATTAGTTGTAATTTTAATTCTCCAGCAATACTTCTCCAGTTCTCCAGCCCTGTGCCACACGCTCTAGGTGACCCTGCGTGTGCAGGGGGGTTGGACTAAATGACCTCTAGAGGTCCCTTCCAACCTTAAGCATTCTACGATTCTACGAATATTCTGATGTTGACTTTCCGTTTAAATATTCAGCTTTCATTTAACTTAAAATAATACTATAAGTCTACTGCTGAAATATTTACTTCATTTTAATAGATAATTAAAAGTGCAAAAGCAAGCACACAAGAATATACAGCCTACAATGGAAGAATACATTCATAAACAACTTACTGCAGCTTTTTCAACGCCCCTCCACACAGGTTACAATACAATGTATATTGTACATATGAAAGCATCATAAACAAATTAACTCCAAGTTTAACTAGCCAGCATAAGCAACATTACTTTAGATGTTCAAAGAATAAACACTATATTTCTAAATAAAAGAACTACCAGTAGAAATAAAGAAAACTATTAAATTAACACAAGTTACCCAGCATTAATAAGTTCCATCGATAGCTGCAGTATATACCTTCAAATTATTCCAATTTTGATTTGAGCTAATACAAATTACCTCAGATGTAAGTAAAATTGGGCTGCACAGATTCAAATTGCTTTTCATTTGCACATACAGTTACTACAGATCACTTTATATATAGCAGCTTAACCTGAGGTCCTTTACAACTACAAGTCCCTTAGAGAGCAAATCCTGATGCAAATAATTTTTTAAAAATGCAACATGTAAAGCAACACCAAGTCAAGATGTACCTTATGTCTCCATTTCCTCTATTATAACACGAGAGGATGACTCGAAGTGAGAACTGTAATCCTACTGTGAAACAAATTGCTGCTATTCTCAACTGATTTACATTGTGGATGGATCTCAGTAAAATCTATACTTTCCATAAAAATCAGCACATCAGACCATAAATAGTCCTATGTCATGTTGCTACAAGAAATAAGGAATTGCCAATTTATAATTATTATATTTTTAAAATCTGTATTGATTCAAGGAAACAAAATAAATGCAAGATTTTTTACCTAAAAATGATACGACTACCAAACTTCAAAACCCCCATGGACTTTACTGCTATCATTACAGATTGAGTGTTAGTCTAGTCTTAAAAATGCTAAAATGGGAAATAACTCCAATATTATCGCAAAGTTGCTCTTTCCATCACGTGACTTGCAGTGGACACCAGCTGGCAGCAAGATATTTCCAGAACAAGAGTAACTATTGCAGATGCTAAAGTGAAATGATCAAATCAACAGTGTTTGAACTGTTTCTAGAGGTAAAAATAAAGAACATAGACAAACTTAACAACTTCAGCAGAGAAAATGAGAAAAAGCCTCAACTTTGCTCAAGTTTAATAGCATCAAATGACTCAGCATGTAGGAAATAGCTAGAAATGAGAATCTTGAAAAGAAGCCAGGAAATGTAGCTATCCTTAAATAAATTAGTATAAGGCGGCCTTTAAATGAAAATAAAACTGATTTTTTTTTCTTAAAATGCCTGAAAAGTATTGATGAACTACATCATCACATATTATTAATTAAAAAGAATTCAAAGTGAATTAAAATTTTGTTCCCAAATTGAAGATGGTGGTTCACATATAACAAGGTAATTACTGCTACCACGCATTAGGAAGCATTAGGAAGTATTAATTCCAACATACATATACAGTGTTTTTTGAGAAGACATGTAGTTTTCTTGCACATTTTCTTTGATTCCATTAATTCTACACTCTAGGCAGGGGTTTGAAACATTGGTTTATCACATAGCCAGCGCTCTATATGGGGTTACAGCAATTTAGAAACTGTTTCTAATGCAATGAGTGTTGTTAACTTTTCTTTGGGAAACATACCATTAATTTGTTGTTTGTTCTGGTGGAGTTGGCAACTCACAGTGATGACCAGGTAAGACAGGGTAAGATTCCAAGTTACCCTGGTGTAAAAGTAGCAGTTTTTGTGTCTGCTAAAACTTAGGTGGAGCTGGCAGGCAACAACTCGATGTCGCACCAACTCTTACCTCTAACTGCTCCCGATAAGGCAGCAGCCTCCAGCTGTGGAGGAGGTCCCGCACATGCTGGGCAGCACGTTGCCTTGCACTGCAGCAGCTGAACTGTACTGTAACCTGCTGAGCCATTTAGGAGTGGGTCTACAACTGTAAAAGAGCTGAATCTAGCCTTGCACAATGCGACATCTTCCTCTCATTTACTGAAGTAAGGCTCAAATTCTTTAAACTATTTAGTAAAACCAAGTGGTACAGTATGATGTCGTTTAAAATAAAGAAATAGTGCAACAGCACATTATTACACACCCTAGTTCACACGCACACATTTATAAAAACAGCAACAACAGCACAAATACAACACAAATATTTCTGTCATATAAACATCTATGTTGTTACAATGCAAGTTCCTCATTTATTCTGATCAACTCTTCTGGTGCGAACCTTGATCAGGTATAGTAACTGCCTCAGATTTCCCTATGAAAAACAGTTTTATTTTTCAATCTCAAAAGGTCATGACATTTCAAAAAAAAAAAAAAAAAAAGGGTTGAGTATTAATTAGAAAAATAGTTTTCCTGGAATACTAAAAGTCATACAGGTATTTAGATTTTAATAAGATGCAACAGTTAACACATACCTCTATGCATGAGATATTAAGAAAAAACCCCTTTTTTCTATTTTTAGTAAGAAAGCTTATGTCACTTACCACCAATTTAAGTTGGTGTTATTCAACATTTGTTCAAATGTAAAAATCACAAACTACATATTTTAGAACCACGAAATCACTATAAATTTGGAACTCGCTTATTAATTTCTAGGAAAATACTAAACGACATATTTCTGCTGGAGCATCCTTCATTTCATTTAAATTCCAAATTTTGCATTTGAAAATGCAGAAGTTATGTGTATTTGCATAACTTCCACTCAAGTCAGAGTTGAAAGAGATCTGAAAGAAGCTTGATTTGAAAAAAAGAAAAAA
Source organism: Crypturellus tataupa (assembly GCA_034781795.1). NCBI lineage: Eukaryota > Metazoa > Chordata > Aves > Tinamiformes > Tinamidae > Crypturellus > Crypturellus tataupa. Next base: position 1,171,738 of record JAWLRI010000116.1, read on the forward strand.
AAAAAAAATATATATATATATATATATATATGAGAGTCCTCCAAATATCTCTAAAATACAGAATTTAGCTAAGTATCAAAGGTAGCACTTTTGAAAAGTTATTTTTAACTAATTTCAATTATCATCCACTGATTAGTACTGGGAATTTATCTCACCTTGTGTATATTGTGAGATCATCTTCTGAAGGAACATCTGAAAGATTAACTCCATACACGTCTTTTGTGGATTGGACTACATTCTGGAACATAAAAACAAAGATTCAAACTGCGAATACTGTACCAACATGCAAAGTAAAGTTTGCTTGAAAGAACAGAATTATTCCTAAATCTAAAAGTAATTGCAAAAAAAAAAAAAAAAAAAAGCAGACAAAAAAGTTTCTCACATACTTGACCATTGCAAATTAAGCTTATGTGTATCTTTTTTAATAAAAATGATTTACCAGAAATATTCAAGATACTTATTTGACAAGAAGGGAAAGGATTATTGAAAGATACATCAGACAAAACAATACATATGGAGAATAAATAGTATGTATTAAATCCTGTCCTGTGTTTAATAAATGAAAAAATCATGTTTGTTAAAAATATGCTCCATTCAGGTTTCCTGCTGTCAGTTGTGAAATCACCAAAAATTTCATGCTGAAGACAACTATTCCATCTTCTATGTTACGCAATCACGTCAGTCAACTGTAACAAGAAGGTAATTCACACACATACATTCCTACCAAGTCTAAAGGTTCAGTGTTAAACGAGGAAATTACCGACAAGATACATGTAACTGCAAGGAAGCCAACTACAAAAATAGGTGGCTTGCTTTTAGTTCAAAAAGATCCACAGTCAAAGAAAATCCTAAGAAAGATATATCTAACAGGAAGTACAAGAACATTCTGATATTTTAAACTTCTAGCTGATACAAATAGATGAGAATGAGCTGTTTTCTTCTCCTAAGCCTACCAAGACTGTTGGTATAAACACAATACCAAAATTCAAATCCCTAACCAAATATCCAGTTATTCTGAAATAATCATATTTACACAAGACCTAAAAGTATAAGTTTCTAGTATTTTTTAAGCACTAATATACATAAGTCATTTCCACAAGTGTGATAACATCAAAGTGCAGACAAACACTGGTCAGGATGTCACTGGGTAGGAAGATTGGGTACTCCTGGAGAGCATTTCCTAATTTACTTTCATCCAAAAGGAATCACTTTTGCATACATAAAGGCCATCTCATGATTTAAGGTAAAACATGGTATGCAGTGAGAGATCAGAAGTGCACTCCTGCTCTGAAGGAATATAACAGCATAGATACATTTAATGCATAATTTTAAGGACTACACCTGACCTAAGTCCCTTTCATATGCCACAGGTTTCAAACAAGATATTCTCTATTTTTTAAAATGTTGTTTTTCACTGTAAGCAGTGAAGAGGTTCACATAATAGGAAGAAGGGCAAAGTTTTATTAACAATTTTGTTAATATCTGTGCAAAGAAGTTACACTGGAGAGCCTCTTCCTAACTGTTTAGTGTTCTACTTTTGGTTGTTCTATAGTATTTACCATTAAAAAACACCTTTATTTACTTTTTTTTAAATACGAATTTTAACTTCATAATTGTCCTTTTCTCCACAGTCATCCCTTACCTCTGTGATTTTTGCGTTATCTCCAGTATCAGTCACCTTCACTGGAGTTGAGCGTTGAGAAACAGCACCTTCCTCCTCTTTGTCTGTCCCAGAGTCATCCTCAGAACTACTTGACACGGCTTCCTCGCTTGGCGGTGGAGGAGCACTAGCTGCTGTTTTGCGCTGCAGTACAGTTTCTTCCCTGTTACTTTTGTTCCTATTACGGAAGGCAGTGCATATTCATTAAAGCAAGAACATATTAACAAAGAGTATTTTAAATTTCAGTTATTATCTTACTCAAAGGCAAGAGGAGTATTATCCCTGGGAGCAACCTGTTGCTCGGGTTTTGAATCCCCGAACTGATTTACTTGTTGTCAAGTATACGGACATATAACTTCTTTTAGAGGTTCTTGACCTGAGGGCATAAAAAGCCCCATGGATATACAACAGGTCAAAAGAATTCTTACACCTGCAGTAAATGCCCTAGGTGAAAACAGTGAAGCTAAATTTTTGACCCAGTAGAAAATGGTATCTCCTTAGATAGAAATATACCGAATGTTAAGAAGATACACTGCAATTTCTTTAGAGAAAGCTAAAGACATAAAGGTCTCAATCTTCCCTACTTTTCTAAATGAGGTGAAAGTCAGGTGGGGATGACTGTCCATCCCCCAAACAAATGAAGCCAGGGAACTAATTGTACTAGGGGATCAAAACACAGACAGCCAAAAACAGATTAAATAAATCCTCAATAAATTTTCTAGTAGACCAGAAGATGCTGAAAAATATTCAAGGCAAAGAAATCATCTCTACTAAGCTTATAAAGCAAACAAACAAAATTTTCTGTTCTAATTCAGAACACCGCAAAGTGGCGAGAATGGGGCACAGCAAACTCTGTGCATAGTACACAGAAAACTTGGCCTCCTTGGATATTTCTAATGGAATACTAATCACCATAATTAAGAATGGGGCAGCATTGTTCACCTTCATTGTGCACAACAGCCATGGCAGCATGTCTAACATGGTGTTTCTTAATTACCCTGCCCTTCTTTGACATGTACGTTGTGTTCTTCAGGAAACATCAACCCCTACCTTTTCAAATTGGTGAGGAGAGCTTCCCTGGTCCAGAAGAGCCACCTATCATCACCAACACAGGCAGCAGAGGGAAGTGGAATGGGATCCCCTGTCCAGAGCAGGGCCTGGACAATTCAATCCCCAACTTCTGGCAGGACGATGACTGTACTGTCTCATCAGTGGCTCTGACACAAGTCCAAAGTGAGGCTTGCATGTAAGGCATGTGCAATTTCACATTAGGAGTCACTAGGAATTGCCAGCACTTGTTCTTGTCATGTCCAAAACAGATATGGGGATTATATCCTCTGGCACATCAAGAATTCAGGTTATAATTCCTAGATGTAAAGACAGGGGGAATTCTGCACCCTTTCTCTGATTCAAAGAAAATCCTCAGGAGGAGGGGTAACTAGAAAATCTTTTTATGAAGCAGTCATGTTACAACAGGTAAATCAGAGGAGGCAAGAATTAACACCTATAAAAAAGCTTCCCAATACTCTGAAGAATCAGGCAGTATCGTACTAAAAAACTCTGACCATGAAACAAAAATAATTCTGTCTTCGTGACTGGATCAGGACACTGAAGCAGGTGTCCTGTCCTGAAGCAGATCAGGAAAAACATACGATTCCACTCATAAATATTATGAAACTACTGATATTAACCTCACCATATGTGACTTAAGAAAAGTGAAAAGAGGTAAAAAAGAACGAGAAGAAAAGAAAAATTTGGATGTGACAAAGTTAATTCAAAACTGTGACAATAAACTACAAACCACAAACTTATCCAGTGAGAGCAACAAAGCTTTTTGTCAGGCACTTCCTAGCACTTCCCTAAATGGATAATGAACTGGGAAACATAAGAACTTAGTAACAGAAAAGGGTGTGTGGTTGAGAGAAAAGGTTTAGAGAATTATGCCTAAAACGCACTCAGCATGAGAAAATCATGTCAGTGACAGGATTCTCCTCTCAAAAGATCTCACTGCCTACACGGACTGTGCTGGAGAAGCTTATACCCTGGAAAAGGTGTTGTGGGAGAACTGACTTGACTTTTTTCCCCCCTGGAAACAGCTTGAAAATCCCATAGAATAAGAATGTGGCTAAGAGATATTTCCTTGATAACAATAACTTACTGGTGCATTTGTGGTTGTTTCCTATAATAAAATCTCACTCACTTAAGGGACATGCTAAGCTGGGCAATCAAAGCCTCATTTCGTCTCACAACAATGGACACCACAACAATCCACACCACACTTAACGGCACCTGGAACATGGTTCTGATCCAGGCAACTTTCTACCTAGTACCAATCCCTCAATGCCCCAATGGAGAAAATGGATAAAAAAGCCTGAGAAAGATACCAAGCGGTCAGATATTTCATGGCACATCTGAAGACAGGAGCTAAGTAATATATATAAGAAAGCAGAAGAATAAACCTTTTCTTCAAAAGCATCTACCTACTCACACTTAGTGTATAATTGTCATAAAGTCTTTTTGTTTGTTCACCCAGAACATCAGTAGTATGAAATCAGATTCTGCTAGTGATAAGCATAGTCTACTCCCAGCATTTATTGATAGTGAATCTGTTAGGGTCAAAGCACAGAAGGATGTGATTTATGAGATAGTCACAAAACTGGAACAGACGGTTCTGATTTAAAAAAATGCACTTTTAAAAGAAGTTTTAGGAAGAACTTAAAGACTTATGATGGTACAGGTTTATTCATTGCTGATAAAAAGGTTTCCTTAATATGAAATATCTAGGAGAGAGTGAAGTGGCTCAGGAAGAGTTTTTATAACCGATATGGGATACAGCTGATCAAACACAACAGCAGAAAAAATAAAGTAACAAAATAAGTCCAAGATGAGAAGACATCTGAATGAAACATTAATTTGTCCAAAGAAATTGCTGTTTTATTTCATTTTATTTATAAATATTTTTTTCCATAATGCTTTTGATCAAAAACTATGCTGAAATTGGCAGTTGCTCCTATATCAGGACAAATCCTATTTATTCCAAAGCATCTTTTTTTTAAAAAAAGACAAAATTGATATGCATTCCTGTCCATCTTCAATAGATAATACAAGCTGGCAAAAGAACCATAAGATGATCACATTTTAACCAATTTTGTGACTCTATTCTAAATAAAATGTTTTTAAGTGTATTTCACTTAAACGAAAAAGCAGAAAACAAACAAACAAGACTAAACAAGTATGATAAAGAATTCCCAGTGTCTAAGAAAATTCTCAAGTTATATATATATTTGTTTTCCAGATTATGCAACAATTCCACAGTATACCATCATGGAAGTTTTTAATTTCCCATGTAACAGAGAATATACCACTTTGATTTATTTTAGATTTATAGGAACTTAACTTTGCATTCATTTTCCCCTATACTTTTCAATTAACTAGTAATATGAATTTTAAAAAACTTAGATCTATTTCTCATCTAGGTATTCTTACATAAAACAATTTCGTGAAGTTTGCTCTACATGCATAAAGCTACAAGCCACTGCATTTTGAATCTGTGTAGCTATGGCTTGCATCAACACAAACCCCACTGAATTATGCAACAGTCTGTTCAGTTACACTGGTTTATGAATCCATCCAGAGAAGTTTGGATTTTTAATCTCATGAATGACTTTCACTGTCATTAAATCAGAACAAAATTACATGTTTCATACTCACCCCAACATCGATTTTCCAGTTTCATCAGGTTTACGAACAGTAAATGGACTTGGATCAATGCCCACATTCTTGGGCATAAAATCTCTGGCAAAAGAGAATGGAAAAATGATGAGCAGAGTTTAACATACAAAATACACTTTTCAAAACTTTCAGAAGAACCTGTAACATCCACTTTTGAAATTAAAAAATATACATATTATTATCAAGTTATAACTTTGTCATTAAAAGTTAAAGTCACGTATATATTGAACTCCTGGGTATTCAAAAAGCTTTCAATGGCATTACATATTCACATAACACTGCTGCAAACATCACTACTTCCCAAAGAGGCCGGGGCAATGACATATTCCTGTACTAAGGAAGCTGCATTGTTTTCAAGATGCTGTCAACACTCAAACTGGTTCAAAAAGCTACATGAAACATAATTTGCATGGAAGTCATTTATCTAAACCATGATTAAGATTATGCTTAGAATACCCAACTGATTACTGCCAAAGAAACAAAAAAACATATATACATATATGGCCAGCTGTGACAACCTCATGAACTGAAGAAAACAATTCAATGATAAATGTAAAATGACAAAATGAAAGCAGAACAATTAGGAAAAAATGGTTTGAGTTAGTCTCTGTGACATGCAAAGTCCACAGAGAGAGGTCCATTTTTCAGCCTGTGAATGTCCAACCATTCCATCCTATGAATGTACACTAACTAACCACTAACGACCACCACTAACAAAAAAAGACCTGCATCTACCCTGTTGCCTTTGTTTAGTCAAATAAATCAAATGTATATTTATGTCACATCAAACCAAGCTGCAGTTCAGGTTTTACTATCCCAAAACATCCCTGATGTACCGTGTAGAATTGGTCATCGCCAAGCAGAAGGTCTCATCAAAACTGCTCAACTCATATGGCCGAAAAAATTCATTGTGGATATCAATTTCCTCTTCATACTTGTGGAACCTCTTCACTATCAATTTGCGTCTGTTTTCAGCACATGTCACTGGGAAAACACAAACCCTTAAATTTTCTTTTTTGCTAACAATTATTAACTCAACAGAAATCAAAATGAATAACCTGTTTATCTAGTCACCTTACCAGGCATTTTTCTAACAGCTATATTCCCTCTAAAAAAACTAATAAATAAGAGACAGCTTTCATAATGATCACATAAACTATAAATAAGCATATAACAATCAAGTTTTTAACACTGATCTGTATTATCTGACTCTACAACTGAAGAGTTAAATCTCTCTTGCATCTTGCATCTGAAAAAATCATTTTCTTGTGAAAAAGAGAAAAAAAAGGGGGGGGTAGCAATCATTGAGGAAACTGTTTTTTAAGAATCTGTGATCCAATCAACTTAAGGTCTTAGTGACTAACACTCTTTTTTTCAAGACATTGTCTATGGCAATGTGTAAACACAGTTCTTACCTTCATCGAAAGGAAGTGGTAAATGCTTTAGCACACCTGTGGTCCACCAGAACGTGTAGCTGTACAGGAAAAACAGACACACAACTGACACATGAGACTTTATCTCGCATCCAATCTAAACATGTGCAAAGCCTAGCTGAACAATTATACACTGTCACATTGGTACCTACATCTTTATAGCTCAAGCGTGGAATAAAATAAAGAATTAGCCCTGGAAATAACATAATAATAGGCCCCAGCTTTGCTTTCAGGACATGTATTTCATCAAGGTCCATTAAAATATGAGGCAGAAGGGAAGGGGCTTCTCCATTAAACACAAGATTATTTCAGAGGCTTAGCTACAGTACTGATATTTACGCTCTAGTTCTGAAATCTAAGCTCTAGTCAGTCCCTGGTAATAAACAATTAAATGACATTTGAACATTGTCAAAGCAGTTGACTTCTTGATATAGAAAAACATTTGGATATGACAGCTGTCCCAAGTCTGATAACTATATACTAGCATAGCTAACAGCAAAAGCAAGGTCTGCTGGAGGCTTACGCACTACTTCTGAAAAAGCAAACAAAGGAAGTCAAGCAATATCCAGAAAACAAAGTGTTCTATCTTTCATTCACGTTTATGTACTTCGATTTTTTCTTCTCAAAATATACTTTATTTCTTTTTCTTTAAATCATTCTGACAGTTTCTACTACCTAATATTATTACTTAGTTGCAAAAGACACCCAGTTATCTTCATTGATTTGATTTCAAATACGTAAGTAATCACATTATTGTGAGGGCTGCATTCACAAAATCGTAGGGGTTATCTCCTACTGATGTCACTGCTGCTAGCTAGCTGGAGCAGAAATAACAGGGGTATTCCCATACCCAGATTTGTTCAACACACTTCCATTTAAACAACAGTGTTTGGCTTAACAAAAAGAAATGAGTTGCCCAACAGCCCCATGCCTTGAGGAAGTGTTTTTTAAGGACAGGTTAGCAGGCCATTTTTTCCAGTACCTTCAGAAACTATGCAGATACATCCAGTTTTCCTGCTGCATAAAAATTGCAAAAATGGACAAGAGGAAGCCTTCCTGCCCATCTCTCACATGGCTTTCATCTGAATCATACCAATAATATATAAGCAATACGTGAAACTCACTAAGAAATATCTTCTTTTTGATATAGAAACAGATAAAATATAGAAGAGGCACAGATAATCAAAAGAAGCTTCAATTACAGGAAACGACATCTGCCTTCTCTTACTATAATCTTTGTTTTCATTCTGAGTTTTCAATATTAAATCCTTTACTGTTGTGCCCAAGTAACTGAACAGAGGCATTGCACAAAAGGACAGGAAGAAGTCATTCAACAAGTTTGTAAAATATTTTAGTAGAAATAAACCAAAATTACTTGAAAGAGTTTTTTTTCCACCCCTCAACTTACTACATGAAAGTATCATTATGTCCACAAGGAAAGCCATTTGGGCTACATATTCTAAATGCTCAGAAGACAAATTTCGATCAGAACGAAAAGTGACACATAAATGAAGAATATTACCATTTAAAAAAAAATTCTATTTCATCTGAGAACAGAATCTATAACAAATGAGAGACAGCTTTTGACAAATGAGTAAAAGATGAAAGGGAGACTGAAACATTTATATATTTGTGATATATCAGCTACATTCACTTGTACATACAGTACTGCTCATGATCAATGGGCAATAAAATTAATGTTGCATGTTTTATATGTGGCTGAACTAGTACTTAGCTATATGGCTGATAAGAGTAAGCATCAACAAAAGCCTTAGGAGACTATACAAAAGGATTGCAGTTTATCGCACGCCGGCTGCCACGTCGGGTTAATGGCATACGCAGATGATAGGGATTGTGTACATTCTTTCCCCAGATAAAAACCTAAATGCAGATATTCAGATCCATCATTTAGGATACAGAAGTTTACAGCCAACAAAACTAACACAAATATAAATAGCAAAATTTCTAAGGCAGATATGCAACTACAAGACTAGCACCGCCACTATTAATGAAATTAGGAAAGTATTTTTTATACTCAGGATTTACAATCCTTAACAAAATTATTCCATATGAAGCTATCATGCTCATGCTAAAATAATACTTTAAAATTTTTAAGTTGTAGCTCTATTATTTCTATATATGATACATATTATATATATAATATGCATATTTACTTTTATTATATTTTTATTTATATATTTACATTATATATATATATTTCTGTATATACAAAATATATATATGCATTATATTCTTTCACTCTGTAACAATGGGAAACAAATCAAGGGGAAAAAAGCTTCAAAATAAGCCAGACATGGCCAGAAGTTAAGAAGTAACATAGACTTCTGCCTGTGCACAGCTGCAGACTAAGTGCATTACACAATTAAATTAATGGAACACTCATCACAATCTCAATTTCAACACAAACTTAATAAAGCTGACTAATAAAACCACACCTGCATATAATTTAAGGAGACACTGGTAAACTTGCCTTCAGTAAGATAGTAAATCATTTCACACTGCAAGGTGAAAGAAACTTTTTTGTTCTGTACACAAGAAATAAAAAGTCGTAAAGCAAATCCTGCAAAACACTGTGTCCAACATTTTTATAACATCTTTCAAAAGGCTGTATTTTAAAATTCTTTTTTATAAAAACTTAAAAGTGAAGAAAAATGGAAAAACAGGAAAATACCTTCGCCTGGTCTGAGACAGGCTGAGAGTGTTCTTGTGGTGCAAATAAAAATCAGTGGGAAGCTCCCAGAGGTGTGGTTTTCCTTCTGTAGGCTTGAATACTCCCAGGAACAGGTTAATGGAGTCTTGCCGGTCTGCATCTGCGAGAGAAGAGGCACAGTTACTGCTAGGAACGTGGCACAGCTCCGTCGCCCCCACCCATTCCCTTGTTAGGTTTGTTCTTCACACAAGGAACACAATCGGCCTAAGATTTCCATGGGGAGCTCTGGGCTTCAACCAGTGTCGCTGGGCTTCATTCGGAGCTGAGTTTATGCCAAGCAGTTCTGCCTAGAGCCTTCGCAAAAATAAATCTCGCTCTGTAGCTCAGTCCCTCACCTCTGCCACAATAATTCAAAAGGGATCCATTCCCATTACTCTGCCCTCTTTTTTCAGTCTGTTTCTTTAAGTATGCATGACAACGAAAGCAAAGATTTTGCAACGGGTTGCAGTAAAACAGGAAGCTCCAGACATGGCAAAAGATGCACAATCCTTTGCAGGAGGAGAGAGTGGCAAAAACAAAACTTTTTACATCCCTCCTCCCAACATTTTTAAATTTTGGTGATAACAGGGTTATAGATAAGTATAGAACTTTATAGGATCTTGTATAGGATGTAGGATCTTTGGTATAAGACAATTGCATGGTGCAACAGGACAGTGTCAGGAAAAGGGAAAGAGAAAGAAAAACTCTTGATGATGTGTGACCCTTCATCCTCAATCTGGATTTTTCTCTTCCATTTCTCTCCAATCATCCTTCCTTTTCAGGTATTTTCATTGCCCCTTCACAGCAGTTTTTAAAAACATGCTTATTTTAGCTTCTTTCTTAGCTTCTTTCTTTCACAGGTCTATAAAACATTGACCTTATGAACACTGCTACAGTAACACTTGAAATATTTGTAAGTCTTTATGCCAGACTGTACTGCTTCTGCAAAATAGCATCATAGTATAAACAAGATATAGGGCAGGAGATCTGCAAGAAAGCTATGTCAAAATCAATAAAAAGATTTAAAAAAAGCTCTCATTGAGGACACCGAAAGTCTCAAAGAAAGAGTCATGAGCAAAAATACATATTCTTTCCTGCTGAGAAAGTATTTTAGTTATTCTAGGGAAACTGCTGAACAAAACACAAAAAAACCTCTCTATTTTGAATATAGAAACTGGAGGAACCTGAAAACTGGGTTAAACCTGATGAGATTTTGTAAAAGTTAAAGGTAGATATGAATCGCAGTTGTTCATTTACCTTTTCTTTTTTTTTTTTTTTTTTTCCTGCAGAGAACAGAAGGTATTTTGAAACTGTTAACTAAATCAGATTGAAACAAAGTAATTCAGTTAAGGAACGATATCATTACTTATATGACAGATGCTAAAACGAAACTTGTTTTAAAAACAGCTTTAATTTAAAACACTACTGCTCAATTAGTTATGTTGATCTGACTATAGCAGTAGTAAGAATAAAGATTCTTACTTCTCTTCAGTAGCAAACAACTGCACTCTTAAATGTTACATTACTCCAGGACTAAAACACTTGTTTGCACTTACTGATTCAGTCTGGGTAGCTGCATTTTAAACTTAAAAATGTAAACATTTAGCAGTAAATGTCCTTCTGCTTCAAACTGAAGATTAGTCATAAAACACAAAGATTTTATAAGGATGAATCTTCACACAGGTACATTTGTATGCAAGTTACTGGCAAAGAAGATATTTAACTCAAAAGGAGATAATCCTCTCCCTATTTCCTTATTTTAAAGGCTGAGCAATTTTATGACTTAATTTCAAACAAAAATAATCTAATTTTTTATCTTTCTTTGAAACACTGGGCACACAAAAGAGGATAGTGAGCTTTTCAGATCATTTTTCCTTTCCAGATAGCAAAGTTCTCTTTTCTAAAATAAATACATAAGAATGTCACATTACATGTGGAACAGAAAAAAAGTGCGAATAAATTTTATTCTTTCATTGTTAGCACTGGATGTCAAAATTGTGTACAGCAAATAGGAAGACTACAGCGATTTTTCAAAAGATACTCCAATGTACGTGTATACTAGCACATTTTTAAGACCACTTGAAAAAAAACAGGAACTGAACGGACCATTTAATTGAATTAGCCTAAAATAATCTACTGCTCTCAATGTGAGTTTACAACTGCACTACTTGACAAATCACTAAATCATGAGAGATTCAACACAATTGGGACTATAACCTCCCCTGACTAAAAGGGCATAATAATTAAGTTTACATTCATACACCACTAAAAGGTAGTTTACTATGGCCAGTTGTTTGCGGATAAAAAGATTATTCCAGATTCCAGAAGCTTATTATGCATGTTGCAACTCTCACACTCATGTCTGTAATGTCACATTACCTTCTAAAAGCATAAAAGCAAGAAAAATAACATTTGGAATATTGTTTCCTAATTTTCCTAACAGCTGCAAATAAAAATGTTAGAATTCAGCTACTAAGAATGCCTGTCAAAGAGGTTGTCAAAGCTGGGTGACCTTTTTATTTCTCAGACAACTTAATTGTTTATAACCAATATATTTCCCATGAGGTATCCTCTATTTTTTTCAGATGTTTTCTACTAGGAAATAAGTAATGTACAATTCATAAGCATTGAAGGAGTCTGTCAGAGCAGAAACAAGGAAATGCTGTTGCTCAAATTGGTTAGTTCAGCTGGCTTTTTTTGTTTGTTTGTTTTAAGGAATGCAATAGATATAGAACGATTAATAGCCACACCAATAGCCAATCAGTATCTAGTTCTAAAAGTCCACTTCCTTCCCTAGTTATGCAGCATTACACATACATGTCATATACATACAACATGTAACAGTTTACCTGCTTTTCTACTGAGCCACAAAAGTCACTGGCCGTTACAATACCGTATGTGAACATTGCTGAATACTTTCTATAGCACCTAGTGTCAATTATTCACAAGTAAATGGTTTCCTAAAAAATGGCTTATAAACAAAGTACTCAAGATATTTTACCCGAGAAAGCATTGCTATAATATCTTGAGAGTGTTTGCATAATATCTTTGGAATGCTGGGTCCATGGAGCTATCTTTCTGTACGTTTTGACTCTGTGGACAAGTTGAGAACCTCCATATTGCAGAGAAAGGGTATCTCCATGATCTTCATATAATTCTTCAAATAATCTGAAGGAAAAATAAAATGCGACATCTATCGAACTGTTGAAAAAAGTTTTTAAAAGACAAAATAGTAAGGTATAAAATACAAAATGAAGACACTGCAACTCTAAAGGTACTCCCAGGCACTGAATTGGTTTTTCTGCTTAAACAGGTACTAGCTTTTTTCCTCCAAAGAATTTCTGCCAGTTTACAAAGAAATATGTCATTAAGAAGTGCTATTAGCTTAGTTTAAATTTAAAGACATGTCTGTATTCTTTATTCAGATAAATATCTTATCTGGAAATTCTATTCAAATATAATAATTACTGAGTACCAACCTTTTCACTATTTTATATATATACACAATATATACAATATACATATTCATGCTACATTTTCTGCAGATTCAGAGACCAAGATGACAAATTCTGTTAGATTGCATGGAGAAAACAAACTGTAAACCTTCACAAACTAAGATATTTTAAGTACTCTAAATGAGACAGAACATGCCAGTACCTCAAGGCTATGTGTTTTGTCATGTCCACTGGGAATAATGTTGACATAACTTTCCAATAGTTACGAAAATGATGACCCAAAGCTACCAACAGAAGGAATATGACTTTATGAGAAATGTAAGGGCATTTAGATAAAATTTGCTGCAGTTGGAAAAGCATCAGGTAAGAAAGTATAAAGGGGAAAGTGGATAAGATGAACAAGGATAATTCTTTGAAAGCAACACTGTCCTCTAGCATCAGGAAGTTGCCAGGAGACTCCATATTGAAGAGCAGTCTAAGTAATAAAGATAATCAAGAAGCCCTCCTATTAATGACAGAAACATGACAATAGTCTCAGAAAACATGTCTATCCTAAGGAGATGTGCCCCGGCTAGTAGATAACAGTTTGAGAAAGTGCTTCACAGAACTGAAAACTATGGCCCTTCCTGAGCAAGATAACAACAAGAATGACATCTTATTAAAAGACTTGAAAGTGTACGCAAAATGCCAAAGAGAAAAATAATAGGAAACGTGTCGCATCAGTGTAGCAGGAGGACAACCCAGGCATCAGCAGGTGGTAGACTGCAAAACATGAGAAGGAAATCCTTAAGGAATGGAGAGGGAAAAAGAAAGAAAAGCAATTACCAACAACAAGGGCATAACCCTTAAGAAAGTCTCCAACAGAGATCGCCTAAATACTGCATAAGCACTCATCAACCAGTTGAATGAAGCCCTCTTCAAAAAGTTCTGGAGGAAGAATACTTTTCTGAGCAATAAATCAATGTTCATAAAAACAAAATACAAATCTACCCAACATCAAATACAAGATGAAGACAACTGATTAGAAAGAAGCACTTGATTAGGGACATGAAAAAAAAAAAAAAAGTCTTCAAACAAGTTGTTCAGAGCTCAGAATGCCATGTGGGAAAATTCATTTATCTATTTATTTTTTAAGTAACAGGAAAAAGACAGAAATTCTTGTTAACTTATAACTAAAAAAGATGGTTAAAGGCAATGACAGGCAGGAAGCAGGATGTTACATCTCAAAATCTTCCCAGTCAGCCACAGAGAACTGATGAACAGACCTTTTGATAAGAGGTTCACAGAAAGCAGACAATTTTAAATTCATAAATGATGTTGATTAACTTGATTTGGAACAGATCTGAATTAACCCAACATCATGCATATTAGAGATGCAAGGCAAACTGATCTTCCGCAAAGAGAAAAGCAGTCAACTATATACAATCAATTAGCTAATGTAGTCTTTTTCTACGAAACTTCTTATATAGGACAACCACTTTAATGGGAGTACTAAGAAATACAGCACAACGGAGTCTGTAAGATGACAAATCTCACTAGACAAAAAAATTGGACTAAGGTGCACATTTTATTCATTCTTCAGGAAGGCCAACACAAGTGAAGTAATGGACTCAGAAACTAACTTCTACAGAACTACTGGATTATGGTGAGTCAGACCATGAGAGGAAAATCTAAACTGATATGAAGGATGGGCACAGGATGCAACGAAATAAAAAGAAGATAAGGCTGTTCAGAAACATTTAGATTAAGGAAGACTGTCTACTAAAGATCACCCTCTGTGGCCACTTAGAGGAGAGTCAATGAAGAGGCAGCATATGGAAGAAACACATATTTGAAATAAGAGAACACTGGGAATTTAGGATGCAGTATGTTGAAGTGAAAGACTGTCCAATGGAGAAGTAAGTCTAGCACATATCTGTCTCCAAAAGTTGTTAAAATATGATGCAGCAACTCAGAAACGAGTCTTTCAGCAGATGCTGAAAGAAGTTTCAGAGAGGCAGACATCTAATGCAATGTCAAATATATCCAGAAAAAAAATCTATGCTTTTAAGCCAGGCTAATAGCTACATTTTAGAAAGATAATGAGAAATAAGGTATTCAGAAAATCAGGGAGAAAGGCACTATCCTAATCTTAACAGGTATGGTTATGTAGGAGATGGAAATTTAGGAGCATTGCAGAACACAGAACAACACAGAGAGAAAGTGGATGGGAAATGTGGCTACTGCTAGAGGAAGCAATGGAGGAATTAAGGGGTTCCAAAACAGAGATGGGGAGGGGAGAAGCAATGAAGTCTGGGGAAAGATAGTGAAATGCAGCCTGATGTACTCAAGGAAGACATATCTGCCCCTGGCACCAGGCAAATGCTGAAAGCACTTGAAGTTTAAAGTACATTCACAATTTAAGTAGTTTAGAGATTTTATTTTACCCATGCCATTTTAATTTAAAAGCTACAGGTGTTTCTTAAAATAATTTGAGGATGCTCAAAGAAGTGTGATTGATAAGAGATTTCAGAACAGCTGTGCTGAAAATTTTTCCTTGATACACAAGAAAAGCATGACATTTTTCTGAAGGGGAAGCAGGAAACAGCGACGGAAGATGTACTTCTACATAAATATAAACTTAGCATTCTGCATAAAAGCATATATTAATTTCAGCTTTATTTTGCTTAAAGTTTTAAAGACTGTCTCTTATAGCACGTCAGTTCGATTTATTTAAAGAGGAAACTTTCAAAACTTTTAAAATAGTTTAAGTTTAGTTAAAGCCTTCCAAAAAAAGAATTATATTTTCTTCTATAAATACTTCTCCTAAATCTCTGGTCACAAAACTGAAAAATATCCATGCCATACTTTATTAAAATATCTTACCTAACAGCATCTGTATCAAATTGCAAGTTGGGTTTATCAATCAGCCCCAGTGAATAGAGTTGGTAAGCCAAAGCACATTTCCCTACCATAAACTGGGCTGTGTTAGTGCGATCTAAACAGTCCACACAATTGGTTCGGAGAACACCAGTCTGACAAAGAAATCCAAATAAGTAAATGATTGTTTTAATTAACAAGTTATTATATTCATGATTCATTTTCCCCCATTATCCCAACTCCTAAAGCCTTGCCAAATCTCAAATACTGATTTTTATGTCAATTTACGGTCTTGAGCAAGGATGTTTTCAAGCTCCAGTAATCTACATTAGACACCTTTAAGACCTACTTTCTGAATAATCTTGCTTTTATCATCACACAAACTGAATTTCTCCTTCAACTCACTCACGTGTGCTGTCACATTGCTGTGGTTCTATTGTTAGGGTACTGAGATTTTAAGTTTTGCATGTCTTGGGCAATACACGTGAGCATTCTGTTTAGGATCACATATTCTCTAATGCTGCTTCTGCCATCAGTCTTCAGTTCAATAATTCACAGAGAAAGAGCCTGCAATCTCTTTTTACAATCTGAAGAGTTGAAAGTAAATGATAATCCCTGTAATATAACAGCATGGGGGTTTCTTCTTTCCAGACATATATGGCTACATTGGAGCCAGTCATTTAGACTCCTCTCATTGTTTTAGTAAAGTAGCATTTTTTGGGTGTGACTCAAATATATCTGTTCCAAGATGAGATGAACTGCTTGCATAGTATATATACAGCGACAACTTCAGATATGTGGGTTGATAGATAGATGAAGAGAGCAGATACTTAGTACAGGTAAGACTGCAGGTACAGGAGTACAGGTACAGTACAGGTAAGACCTGCAAGACTAACATTAAAATCCACCTAACATTCATATACTTCTTCATTTTAAAACATTTTAAAATCATGTACTCAGTTGTTTATCTGCCTACAAAGAACATATCCCTGTGGTCAGTTAGCACAGGAAAGGACACATGCCTTCTGATTTACATAACAAAATTATGAATAGTAAGTCAAAAAGCAATTAATGCTTCTCAAGAATATGCCATTTGTTCAAAGACATAACATAAATTCATTAAGTTATAATTTATCTTCTTGCGCTTTTCTAACCTTAAAGTAAGCAGTATTTTCCAGGATGAAAATTGCAAAAATACACAAAATATTCAGTAGAGGTAAGATTCCAGTTAGTCACACATTTCCATGTAGAAATATGTCACCGGAATTAGGTATGCTTATTCCCCACCTCCTGTGTCTAATATTGCTGACACTGATGTATTATATAGCTAGCTAAAATGCTGCTCTTTAACTTTCACTAAATTGGTAGCACTATAGACTAAGTAGTAACAGAAACAAATTTAAAATAGGCACAGTCCTCAGACTACCTCCAGCAAAAATACAACTCCAGCAGCAAAAGTTTTTTTGGTATCATTCAAGAACTTGAATCCCTATTTCCCAGTTGTGTTTCTGGGATGGATTACAGTAATGCTGTTTATTCTGCAAAAAAATATTAACCTGAGGGTCATCTGCTGAATCAGCCATTAGGTATTTAGGTGAAAGGGTTCTTTGTTGCTTTGGCAGTGCTCATATGTGTCTGCACAACTATGAATTAATGAAGCTTTTTATTTAAATACCTGCAAGCGACCAGTGGAAACAACACAACCTCCCAATTCATTCCATCTGAAATAGAAACAAAACAAGATTACATACAAATCATTTAAAAAGGAAAAAAACAAAAACAGATCATGCTGTATATTGTTCAGCTCATGGAAAATGCAAGATAATTAAAAACCCACCACAGGGCAAAACTGATATCCCTAAAGGGCAGAAACCACTGAAAGTCTATGCAGTAGTAAGATGATGTATTTAAGTTGCACTTCAAAAAATCTAGTCTAGAGTAGAAATATTCAAAGGCACAAGCTCAAACAATTCTTCAGGGCCATATATTTTCTTCTCACCCTGCAACACAGGATGCAAGCTATACAGGCCCTGGCAGATTGGGTTTTGAGGACACAAAAACTGAAGCAGGTACAATACCCATGACTGGAAGCCGGAGGCACAATATACACTGTGGCACAAGCTGGTTGATTTAAAAGTCTCCTCATACCAATTCTAGGCATACAGGCTATTTATTGACCCATATTGATCTAATCATCCCTGAGAGGCAGAAAACATGAATCAGAAATTAATTACATTTTGAAGGGAACTATGCTCAGTGCAAGTAACTTTCAAACTACTGAAGTTTCTCAAATTGGTAGGGTTAATTTATGTGGTTGGGACGCTGCTGTAACAAGCCTATGTAGAGCTTTGACATCCACAAGCTGTCTCTAAAGAGTACGGTATTTCATGGACACATCATCCTACTTCATGCTGGCTGGCAATCACCATGTTTGTTGCACTGCATGGCAGCGAATAGCTCTAAGAAATAGCTCTAAGAGTCTCTAAGTTTTAGTTCTGTTTATTTCCAAATAAAGTGATGCTAAACAGGCATAAGACACTCTTGATGAAGAACAAGAATGCCCACCTGGATAGTGATAGATTGCATCCCTAGGCTGAAAGTTGGAATCAAAAATTTCTGTAACTTTTCATCTGGAAGGTATTTAACTTCTGAGTACTTATTCTACTTTTTAAGACTTGAGAGAATTCAGCTCATTAAAGCACTGTGCTTCTGGAACAGTCTAAGGAAATACAGTTTGTATTTTTCCAAGGGAAAAAAAAAGTATTCAATTCTGAATGAGTAAATACTATAAAATTTATTGGAAATTACTGGAGCTAGCAAGATCTAGATGAAAGGTATTTTATTAGTATACCCAGCTAGCAAGATCTAGATGAAAGGTATTTTACTAGTATACCTTAAAAGAAACCACTTATTAAATTCTACACTTTGTTTACTGTGTTAAAATCTACTCTTAGATTTCAGACTCCTTGGTTTAAAAAGAAAAAAGCCCTTTGCAAACCTTTATACATATATATATATATATAAATGGCAAAGATTACAAGTTATGGTTTTAAATAAGTTTTCATTATAAATAACAGCAGCATAATTACATGCAGTATTATTTTTTCCTCGTATTTACCTCTGACTGTAATCTTTTTTGCTACAATTTAATAATAAATTACACTTTTTAATATATTATTTCAATTCTTAAAATAAGAAATGATGCCTTAGACATTAAACATTCCAGAAAAATCTCCAACATAGAGATGCTATTTATTATATGTATATAAAATTATACATACTTTTCATCTGGTCGCAAGATACTGCAGTAGGAATCAGGGCGATTTACAAAAAATCCTGTTTTCTTTACTACACTTTCTGCAATTACATTCAGCCTGTCAAGTACATTGCAAAGTTTGCTGAAGAGAGAAGAAAAATATACATTAATACTCAAATTTCACAGCTTAGAACGATAAATTCTTTTAATAAAGAAATCATTTAAATACATCTTTGCTTTATTTATCTATCAGGGATTACATCTATAGTTTTCTTAACTGATACAGACATAGAAAGAAGAGACTGACAATCTCTGAGCCTTTTCATTTACTTATTAATAAAAAATCACAGGTTAGAAAAAGACCACAGAATTCTAAATGTCTCCTTGACTTTCATACCATACTAGTTTTTCTCTACTGCACTGCTACTGCTTTGCAAAATAAGAACATGACAGATAAGGATATATGCTTAGGTTAAATTACACACACTCATTTCATTTGCAAGGTGCTGCTTTGCTCAGTATTGTTTGTTTAAGAGAGTGTCTCACATTTCCTGTTCAGATAAGAGCATCAACCCATTGATGGAGAGTAACTTGTGTTTACAACCGATTTCATTTTCAAAGCTTTTAATGCAATGTTTACTTTTCAAGTAATAATATCTTTTGTTTTTTTCTCCTTTTTAAAAAATTGCTTACAGTGAGGTGGAAGCAATCTTTTGGAACATTTCCACAGATGCGAGTCAGAACTATATGTTGAAGCAAGATGGATCTTATTATTTCTGTAAATGTAAATATTCTTCCATTTTTACATCTCTCTGGCTTGCATAAAGATTTTAGTCTTCTATGTATATTTATATGCTCATTTGCCTTAATACAGGTCTTTGCTTTAGAGGGGGCATTTTTGATCACCTAATCCCATTTCCTGTATATGATAGATCATTATGTTTTATCAATCTCTGTCTACATAGAATTCATTAATTTGCATTGGGTATGTTTTCTTAAAGAAAAGTTAGATTTATTTTAAGATTTGTTATTTAACCATAACAGAAACAATTGAACATACATCTAACTATGCATAATGTCATTTTTAGGGGAAAAATTAGTGTGAAACCAAGTCAAACTTTAAAACAAAATAGCTTCTATCAACCACACTTCTAATCTCAAGTAACATGTGTTCTCTTGCAATTTTTTTCCATCTAGTTTTATCATACCTTCATACGTTCATACCTTTTATGTGATATTACTAGCATACCCTTCTACTGTTCAAACTCTTAGAGGAAAAAGTTACTAAATATGTATATCCCTTTCGCTTTTAAGGCACATACTTGCGTAAAATTGTAAATGTCCTACAGCGTCTTCTTTCATGATGGAGGGGGTAATCAAAAAGACTGATTGATATAAAACCTCTTGATTTCCAAAATGTCATAAGTCAAAATATTTTCAAGGTTAAAAAACTTAAAATGTAGTGTTTTGACTAACTCAAAATAAAAGGGAACGCTGTTGGCGTTTTGGTGTCCTTTTTCCCATTGGCAGAGTATTTCAAAATTTTCACGTCTTACTCCAAATTTGAATGAAACCAAATCCTTAGGTATAAAACAACCTTTTGAAAACTGAAGTTTCATTCTGTACATAGATCTTAAAATTCTCTCATCCCTCAAACTACACTGAACTGAAAAGAGATATACTCAGCAGAATTCAGACATTTATACTTATGCCTATAGCGCTAAAAAAAATAGAATGAGACAGATCTTTTCTACCTTTTTGTATATTTGGCCATGTCCCAAGGAATATATATAATTGCATGCTCTGGGGGTAAAAACTGGTTGAGGTATGTCACAGCAGCAACAAGTTCTTCACTAAGAATCCTTTCATGCTTTCTTTTTTCACGTTCCTTTAACAAAAAGAAAAGCATATTAATGCTATTATTTTTTTTAATGTGTGTATGTAACATGCATGCTTATATATCCATGTATATATGTGCATGCATATATTACAGCCAGAAACAGATTATTTACAGACTCTAACCTAGATGTCAGTGTTTTCTGTTTCATACACATGTGGAAACAATGCATAAATAAAACCAACCACTTATGTTCAAGCAGTGCACAACATTTTCAGAAAATTTATTTTCAGAATTAAACAAAATATTTAATCACTGGCAACAAAAAAATGTGCTAAAATCAGAAGGTGGGGATATTTTATCCATTTCTGCAATAGTGTTTAGAAAGTTATTTCACTTTTTTCCTAGATAATTTTTGGGGAAAACAACAAGGACTAAATAAGAAGAAAGAATAAAGAGTTGAATGATGATTGGAGTTTTTGGAGTTTCTAAACTAAATATCTCTTTCAGAAACTCTTCCCAGCTTAGACTGAAAAAACTTGAGAACTTGTCTGTTAATAGAAAACAATAAATGGGCCATTATCCAGTTGCATCTAGTAGTACAACATACCTGATATATAGCAGATTCACAACCCCCTTCTTTATTAGTATACCCTCAGTCTATGCAGAGTTCCAATTCAAACATTTCAGGGCAAACTTTGTTACTCCTTCAAAAGTCCCCAAGCAAAAACTGAGAATGTGCGGTTTCGCTTTACTTTAAAGTTGTATTTTGGTATTTACCCCTGTTAACAGATATTTAAAATGCAGCAGCCTGCATTCAGGCAATTCTACGGACATTTTTGCATAACTAGGCCAATTACATTAAAAATGAGAGAATCATTTTACGTATTTAACAACTGATCTCTAATAATGAAATTCACCTATCCCAACTATGCATAATCTTCTGTTGAGAAATGGAAGCCTCCAAGAGGAGGAAGAGCACAAGGAAACAGAAATAGCAAGACAGGAGAATTAGACAAAAACGAATAAAAGAAAAACATATGCAGAAGGGAAGGTGACCCATTTACTCTTGCCTTACAGGACCATGGATCCAAGCAAAATTTTCTCCATTATTGATGGGAATAGGAGAACAGTAGCTTTGCAAGGATTTTTTTTTCAAGTTGAATTATATTCCCAGTCTATGAACATACTATAAGTTGACTGACTTCATGTATCAATATGGCTTTTCTTGCAACTTAATCCAAACTAAAACCTATCCTGAGCCTGTATTATAAAAACCGTTTTAAAATACATAAGAGTAGCCAGGAATAAATAAAAAGAAATCTAATATATTCATTACTATTTACCCAGTTTGTAGGATAGACAAGTAAAGTAGGAAATGGATTTGTGCTTCATCAGTCCTTAAGAAATCACATAATAAAAGTACTGGAGATAGAAACCCAGAAACTCTTAGCATTTCTTTTTTTGGAAATAGTACATGAAGCGATAAAGGAACATTAATTTTAGCATGCTAATATTAAACATCCACAGATGCATTTTCAGCCAGTGTATAAAAAAACTATGAATAAAAGCACATAATGAGTCACGTGTTGAGGTTATGTGAGCCTAGGCTTACACTAACAAGGGCCTTTGAAGGCAAAGACTGTAAATAAGTAAAAGACAAAATAATTTTCTTGTCAAAAAATCCGATATGAAGTTGATTCCACAGCCTCTCAGACAGTCTTACAAGCAATCTCAAACACAGAACTTCTAGAAATAGAAAATCATTTATATTTACCATTTATCAAAACTTGAGAGTTTTTAAAGGCTTCCTTTTGTATATAACTCTATTTTTTATACCAGGAACTCATCCTACATGTACATAAAAGGTCCTTCTTTCAACTGCACAGTTCTACCACATGATAAACAAAATAATGAATACTTTTAAAAGACTAAAAAGAAATTATTATATTAAATCCAAATGTGAAAATAGTTCATTAACAAAAAACTGCAATAATAAATACTAAACTTTATTAAACTCAAATACTAAACTAAAAAAAAAATTACCAACACCAAATAGAAACTCCAGAAATAAAAAGAATCTAGACGATTTGCAATCTGGTCTGCCCAAATGTGAAAATAAATCATTTTCTATAAAAATCATTTTATTTTCTACAAGTCAGAAACCATGTTACCCTGTTACTCATTTATGCCACTGGATTCAGATTTTCAGAGAAAAATAAATATATATATACACACATATTTATATGTAAGTACATATATATATATATATATATATGCACACATATACATATACACACATACACACACACACAGACCAGACTCCAAAGGGGCTGGAGCCCTTTCCTATTAACACTGGCCAGTGCTAATCTACCCTCTGCCATGGCAAGGTCAGACCTGCCTGGTTGAGATGTTACCACATAAAATTATTGGATTGGAACAGGAGGGAAAAAAAAGTAAAAGATTAAAAAAAAAAAAGGTGAATTCCAAGTGAATCCCACTGCTCATACTTAGCCCTAGATGTTTTACTTTCATCTTTCTCCATACATACATGATTCTACCAAACAAAGCAAACACACAAAAACTTATTTTTTATTGTAATATTTCAAAGAGCAAAATCAATCTTTGGTGTCTCCAACCATTGCTTTTCATGGAATCATATTATTTTAGCATGTTTTGTGCTAAATTAAATTTAGTGAATTTATTTGGACATTTTCCCATCTGAGCAGTAATAGCAAGAAAAAAAAAACAGTGAAAATCTATTGCAATAAATCTTTAAAAATCTTTAATTTAAAAATTAAAACTGTTCTCCTCCTGTAGGTCTGTAGTGGATGCAGCTACCAATTTATGTATATATGTGTTGGATGAGACTTACAAGATTATAAATGGCAGATTTTCTTCCTATGAGCTCAGAGTACCACCTAACATACAAAGGCTCTACATAAATAAGTATTATATTTAAAATTAGAAAATATAATAGAACCTATTAAGAATTCTGTACCTTCACAAGATTCAAAATAATAATGGGAGAGCCGAATCGCTGAAGCATTTGGTCAAAGTGAAGAGCGGCAACATGTGCAAAAGGATCTGCCTGGTCCACTGCAACAAACGTAACAGAATTTTCAAAAAGATGTCCAGAGAATCTCAGAATGGTTTAAATCAAATTTCCTTAAACTACTGCTTGCAAATATTTACCAATTCTCACATAATTGTGATATAATTATATATATTCTTCCTTTCATGCAAAGTTGCTTAAAAAAAATTAAAATGCTTCTTTCAATAACTAAGGAGAGTATGAAGATATCCTTCTGCTTTGTGATGATGCCAGTAACAAAATTTACTTGTGTCTAAACAAATGCTAGAAACATTGTTTGCTCCAAACATACAAGGTGTTTATTTATTTAAAATTCTAGATTTTTAAAAAAAATATTCTGAGGATTAGCAGTGTTTAATTTTAACTTTATCTTTTTTTTTCCCTGTTCTAATTTGCGGTGGAATTTAGCTTGAACTCTTACAAATTACTAATCAGTAACATATACATATGTCTCAAATGTTGAGCGTGCAATTAATATGTGGATATCTGTGGCCCCATTAAGTTTAGGGTAGACTTTTTCCATCAGGTTCAACAGGTTCAAAATCTGCAATACTTTCCGACAAACATAAGAAGCTGTATATAAGATAACAAATACAAAGAAAGCAGACATTTTCAAATAAGTTTTTCATGTTCCATTGTTGAATATGAAGTCTAATATGATAACTATTTTTTCTATTCAATTTCATCAGATGTAGCAGTTTATGTGGTCATATGTTTATACGCCATCATGTTCGTTATAAAGAACACTGGCTTACCTTAAATTATAGATCCCCAAAGAACAAATGCACAAACAATTCTTTCAATTTGGCAAGTTCAGTCTTCACTTACTCTCTCAGAACTTTCCCTAGGATACAGTGCTAACCACAAGCTAGCATAAAATATCACTTTTACATACATGTTATGGGTGGCTTAGGCATCATAGTTGAAATATCTTGAGACCAGTAAAGGGGGACAGATCCTCGAACCTGCACATAGGAGGAATAGCTCCCCGCAGAAAACGACATAACTGAAGCATCATACAGTATCTGTTCAGTTTCTACTTCATTAGCAACATCTCCCTAAAACAATCAGAAATACACAAATGATCCAAATTACATTTCAGAGTTGTATGCATTATAAAGAACTGAATGGTAAAAACAACAGCAGTTCAGTTAACCTATCAGGTACCAAATCACGATAGTGACAGCACTACTGATGGCTAGATTCCATTTTTTCTACTCTATTTAATCAGATTTTTCCTACTCTATTTAAGAAATTGTATCATTTCCAAAAGCAACAACAAAAAAAAAAGCAAAACCCTAGAAATCCCCTAAAAACATTTCAGTTCCTTGGTCAGTTATGGTTGAATTTTCAATATGCTTTGAATGAAGCAAAACAAAACAAATGTACCCTCAAATGAAATCACCTTTTATTTACCTCACAGTTTGCCCCTCGTTTCAGAAAACGCGTTCCTGCAAATTTGCTTGATCTTCTGGCTATCAAAGTGACATATATTGGACGACCATAAATGAGCAGTTCTTGAAAGAGAAGTTAAGGTTTACAAGTAAAAACCCATTTTTTCCTTCATTTACTTTATGCAAACACAAATTCTAAAAAACTGAAGAGGTATATTATCAAAACAAAACATCTGTTTTACTCAAATGTCTTACTCAAATAGGTGAATAGCATTGCCAACTTCCTTTTACAGTTGGGAGAGTGCAATTCCCTTTTCAAAAGTCATTTCTAACGAGCTGTGAAAATGGAACTGACATTACAATATATCAAGTATTTTTCACAACACAAGGAAGAGAAATATTTCCATTTTGTAAAGCGAAAATGAGGTGAAAGGTACAAGGTACAAGACTCAACTAAGGCCACAAGTGCTGCTTTTGAAAATACTGTGTTTAAAACTTGGGAACATATATTTTCACATCAGGTATGTTAGACATCCTGTAATTACCTGTCTAGATAAGGTAGATGAGTTGCGACCACTTTAGTAACAACAACCATAAGATAGAGACAAGCTATTACAGAAGCAGTCGGTACTTCTTTAAAGTTATTTATCTTTCCATTAAAACAATAAGATAGTTTAGGGTGAGTTTGCCACCCTGCACATCCTTCTAAGCATGAGAGAGACACAAGAAAGTGGGAAAGATGCATCACATATCTATCAATATCACATATTTTTATCACATATCTCATGCGAAGTCTATTAAGTCCATTATAAAGCTTCTGCTAGCATAAAACTGGTTATCAGATCCATAGCTGCCACTTTAATACCAGAGATCATACAGCAGTACACAAAAAACAGGCCTAACTACCTGCCTGGGAGCAAATCAATATCAAGCAACATGGCAAGCATGGAAAGGCAAAACTGAATTTTGTAAGACCACCCCAACCTTAAATTTATAATTGTTATTTCCTGCCACAATTTTTTGGTGACAGGCTGTTGAATTAACATGACACCACTAATGATTAAAATACAGTGCCTCTCTAAAGAGATTAACTAAGATGTCGAGATGGCATTTCTTTGTAATGAGATATGTATTTGGGCCTTTTTTTGTAGTATGACAAAATATAGAGACCTACTTTATATAAAATGTACTTACAAAAAAATGCAAATGTTCTATTATTTCCTTAACTCTTTTCATATAGAAATCACAAAATTTTACCATCATTTTCAGCAGAAATGTGAAGGTAAGGATTTCTGAAAAACTGTTATTATTTTTAAGTAAGAGAACATTAGCAATTCAGTTCTGTTTGCTCAGGTTTTCTCCCCTCCCTCCGAAATATGTAAAAATGCATCTGAACCTCAAATCCTTTCAGATTCTCTATTATTGATCCCCATACTTATGAAGTGCCTCAATTATAATGCAGCCTATGTATGTGAGGGCCACATTACAAGATGCTAACTTTATTTCTTCTTTGGTCATAAAACCTATAAAATTAATGAAAATAAACCATGTGAACATCAAAATAAAATGTCAAAAAGAATTATAAAATTGAAAAGTACTTACACAGCAACAAAGAAATGATCAAATAATTTGACACATTCAAATTTCTACATTGATAAGCCAACACTTTTTACAATAGTAAAGCCAACACTTTTTACAATAGTAAAGGATACTCGATTGACCACAGAAGCCATGAATAATATACAGCAGCCAGTCACGGTGAACAGTATTTTTTACTACCTCCAGAAGCTTGGCATTCCACACATACTTTTCATAAGGCTTGCTGCAAATCCCAAATACACCTAGGAAATTGTTACAATAAAAAAAATGCATTAGTAATTAAAGACAATCTTAATTGTACTGGATTATTTTTAAACTCCAGTCATTTGACTTTTAATTTTGATTTCCCTTTGCTACAACTTGGCATATCATTTATCCACATAGCTGAAGTTTGTCAAACACAAATAACTTCAGCAGCATTCTGAAGTCCAAAGTTTAAGGAGTTTTATATTTTTTTACAGTTGCCAGCCAATGGAGTATTTGTGTACTTTTAATGTATGGCCATAGTAGACTTCGCAAAAGTTTCTCATACTACCAGTACGGAAAAGACTGGGAGGAGCAAGAAGATTTGATTGTACAGAAAAGAATTCAAGTTGTGAATCAAAACTAAAGGAAAAATAATCTCAAAAGGAAGACTTTACAGAGCTTTTTAATTCTGCACCAGTCCTGGATTTACCAGATATTCTCTTGAAGATCATGCATGACTTTGGCATCTTTTCCAGAAGTATTTTCCCTTCTCACATAATATAGACAGGCTTTTGTAGTTTGCACTGACATAAGAAAAAGGCCTGTGGCCTCGAAATTAAAAATTTTTGATATTTATCTAGAACCTGATTCTTTATTTTAAAAATTACAACCAACTGGCACTAAAAAGTAGTGAGGGCAACTGAGAAGAAATGGATAAGAACTAAATTCCTTACCATCTAGAATTTTTTTCTGCATTTTTTTTCAAATCAAGTTTCTTACAGGGAAAGTTCTATAATAGCAGTAAATATGTCAATCACAGCAGCCTGCTTAGAGGAAACGTCTGGTCTGCTTACAGGAAAATATGAATTCTCCTAAAAGACTGAAAATGAGAAATACACCTCTTGAACAAACTCTTCCTACCTAGTTGCCCAAGCTTACTAGTAGCCCAGAGAAAATCAAGGTTTTGTAACCAGCATGGTGAGGGACTGCATGCTTTCAGTGGAACTTGGGCACAAAAGATTTGTGAGCAATTCTTTCTTCCTTATTTCCAGCATTAAGTTCAGACTGATTCTTCCTGAATGACAGAGGGTTTTTTGCACATGTTCAGACATATGAACAGCCATGATGCCAGTGTCTGCTGGTAACACAGTTGTGTATGCTGCCAGCACACTGCTGAGGAGGCCAAGACTCTGGCAGTTTCATCTCCCAGTGCCTTCATAAGGACACTGTAAAGAAGATGCTGTTGTATTGATCTGTGAGGGATCTTGTAGGTGAGGGTCTTTGTAGAGGGGGAGTTACTGCTCCCTCTACTCTTTATGGTCATTTCTGCCATTGTAGTATTTGGGAAGCTATTTTTGATCTATGACCATGTTAGCAATATCTGCTTTGGGTAGGGTTTTTGTTTTCTTTTAAGAAAAGATATGATTTGATTACCCTTATTTTTTCCATCACATATAGAGCCTGGTACATACAGTATTTCTTACAAGTTTTTACAAAATGGCAAAATAAATGTATATAACTAGGTAATGTGGTTAAGTTCCACAAGGTTGCAATACTCTGTCATTCCCTTAATAGTTTCTGCAATTACAGTTTGTTTTCTGTTGAACTGGAATTGTCCACAGATCTTTGTCCTTCTGAGAGGACTCTGACCTGTCTAAAAGATACAGCTGTCCCCTCTCCAGGAATTAAAAAAAAAAAATTTTCCATGGTCAAGATGTTCAGCACCTAGTGTAAAAAGTCTGAGGTTTACCAGCTGTCTTGGTAATACTGAGGTGTACAGGGTACTCAATCCACAGAATTTACAGGCAAAAAAAAAAAAAAATCTCCAAGTACAGTACCAAGAAGACCACCAGGAACATCAAATGAAAGAAGACTGAGTAGGACTGTGTGAAAGTTTAAGTATTCTCCTCAGCAAGCCCTATTGTCACATATGAGCTAGAGAGGAGCATTTCCTGCTTCTCATTTGCAGTGGTGTCAGAACACATTGCAATTAGGGCTACAGGTTCTGCAGAAGCAACAGCACATGGCATTGCTTTACACGTCCCCTAGAATTAATGGAGCTGGGTGATGCTGGGCAAACGCAGGAAAAACATTTGCCATTTCTCTTACAGAGGAGAAATGAGCATGGTCTAACAGTACAGGCAGCCAGTGAAGCAAGTCTGCCTGACAGATCCAATGCAAGCAGCACAGGAATCAAACCATACCCAAGCCAGGCAGGTGATGGCACGCTAAAAGGATGAGCAAGAACTGAGAAGAAAGCGCTTATTCAATGACTTGTGTAGCTGAGCACAACGCAGCAAAGAATACATGCCTGGCTCCAACTAGTCTAATAAATCTGGTCTCCTAATTATTAAGATTAGCCCTTCAAAAAGTCAAGTCAATCTAACAAAGAAGTGTCTTAGTGATGGTGAATGCACATTCAAGACTTAATCTATAATATGTATCTATGTACTCAAAAGAAAGTGCGTTCTAGACTGCCATAAGAAGCTCAATTATATCTCCACAGCTGCTTGAGATCATTTTTACAGCAATGTATTCAATAAATATGAATCAAAGATTCATTTCAGATATATTATATTTCAGATATTATATAATTAAACATGGGAAGAAAGTGGTGTCACATAAACAATACCAAACAGTCAAAAATTACAATGAAATTTTTGTTGACAGCGCATTTAGAAAATCAGAACAAATCATAGAACAGTAAAAACTAAAAAGATCTATTTCAACAAAATGGAATATAACCTGAAGAGTTCTGCAGGGGGCTTCTTTTTGGAAGGGCAACACATAAGGCAGAGAGTTTTGGTCATCTTTACAATCTTCTGAGAATATCAGATGAAAAGTGAAAGGCTGCAGTTTTCAACTGAAATCAGTAATTTTTCTTAGCCTTCCTGATAGTGCTTACTAAAGGTAATTCTAAATTCATAAAAATCCTTTGTCATCAATATTTTCCAGTATGAAACAAAACAAGATTTATTGATAGTAGTAAAATAGTTGTTGCTTCCAATTTTGTTGGTAATTAACTCCTATCAGGATTCTTACAAGTCAGTTGGAAAATCAACTGCTGAAAAATGACAGCATGCTCAATTATCTCCCTGATTTGCAATTTAAATTACTAAAACAATGATTAATCATCTGTAGAAATTGCATTGTTCACATTCAAATATTCCTAATTGTAATCTTTTAATAACTCTATAAGACTATACGGCTATAAAACTACTGATCGATACAGAATAACTGAATTGTTTCTCAAAAGAAAATTTTAGTGTAATATACTGTAAATGTTCCCTTGACCAATCATATTCATTGAAATAAATTTACTTACCACTTCCACCTTGTGTTGAAAGCCCTTCATCTTCAAATATATCAAAACTCTCTTGTCGAGATTGAGTTGTTTCAGGTTTTAGTACCTCAAGGGGCATTCTCAGAACAGTTAGATTATACTGAAGGGAATGGGAGAGATCATAGCTGTAACTGATAAAAAAAGTTCACATTTATTAATAATTATAGAAGCAAAGGATTTTTTTGAAAACCCTTATACTCCACCTTTACTTGCACTTCACCTTTTCTTATCCACAAAAAAATGACATTTAAAAAAGATATAGAAATGCTGATTATGTACTAGCAAATGAAATGGTTAACTTGCAAAAGAAGCTTTATAAACTCATAAACTGTTTATAGTATGATAGCTGAAGCTTCATTTATATTCTTAGTAAAAATAAAGTCTGAACATGCTTTTTGAACAGAGGTTATCTACAAGCTTAATTCACTATGTACTAAGACGTAATCTTGAAAATAAAAAGTAGCTATTCTAGCAGAGATATCCACATATATAAACAATCTAATTTGTCTGAGAAGTCTGAACTACTTTCTCAACTCAAAACAGCCAAAGATTTTGTATACAAATGCTGCATCTGTCCTCAGATTTGTGGCAGATACATTCTAAAATAAGCTGCTAAATAAACAAAAGCTTTTTATTAGTTCTGTAACAGTAATAAATTCTTTATCTTGTGCCTCTCATACTGACAGCACTCTACACACACTGCTACATTTTCTAAGTCACTAGGGTTCACCTTCCCTAAGAGAAACCAAAGTTAAAGAACACTTAAATCAGAAATACAAACAGGTTTCCATTTTAGCACGAGGTACCATCAGTGATTACTGGTCCTCCAGCAAGTTTGGACATTCCTTAATGATTAAAAACATATATATACATATATATAGTTTTATATAAATATAGTTCTTCTTAGAACATATAGATATAGTTCCCTTTAGAACAAATGTTTTCTTATAACTTTTATTATAACATCAGTCAGGATTTCTATGAAAACTATGATGGAAACAAATCTGCTGTGACCAGTCATAAGGACTTTAAATTCAGCTCCTAATTGTAAGAATGTTATAGAGTCATCTCCCCCTTCTAAGTATAACCAGAAAAAGATATGCACTTGTCACCTTCAAGCAGAAACTTGAGCAGAAACTAGATACTAGGCTATATAATAGGCTAAAGAGACAAAACAGCAAAACTAATGGAAATACCAACTTCTGTGTCTGCCCCCTATACCATAGCTAATGTTCCTATAGTTTATTAACCTTCTTTCTTGAAGACTTCATTCCTAATCAATCTGTTGATGTAGGAAGCAGGTTCAAAAGACAGAAAAATGGATAAGCAGTAGAATCATATAGATCTTATTTCCTTGGAATATCAAGCTGAAGATGCTAGGTATCAAAACTCAAAAGTAGAATCTTACAGGAAGTGTAAGTGTACACATTTTAAAGGATTCACTAACACTTACCTAAAGTAGAAGTTGCTAGAAAGGTCCACATTTTGAAAGATTCTCAGATATCTATCAAAATAACACAGATTAAAGGGAAAATTACTGTTTTAACCAGACAGACCCCCAAAATTAATTCAAAAGACCTCAGCCAGTAAACTACATATAAAATACTGATTCTTGTCATAAACTCTCTGACTATGTTACTGTAGCTAAAGGTATTGATAGTCAGCTATTCCCACAAGAATGTCAGCATCAGGATTAAATCAAGTATCTTTTTTCATCCACTGTTTTATACTTGTGCATCAGTGATTGTTTTTAGACAGCTGTAGATCCAATTGTAGTTCTATTTTGAACATAGGTGAGTCACATTCTTTAGAGCTTACACAAGAAAATTTCCAACAGTACTACACAAGAATTAAAGCTTTTCACAGTAGCAAAAAAATATCCACTTCAACCTGCCGTATAAGTTCCCACATGAAATCATAGTATTGTCTATGAAGGATAAAATACCTAGCATCATAAATGCTTATATAATGACTTACACAACACATTCTGTTGCATTCTGAGAGAGGACTGAGGTATCCTATTAGGCATACTTTAATGTCGAAACTTCTTGAATAACTACCATTATCTGCCATTAGTTTATTATAATCTATCATAATTTTTAAGTTATTCACAATTAATAAATACTGAGAAGCAACTTAAATAAACCATTTCCCTGGTAATTTATATTTACTAAAAACAAAAAATCACTCTGATAAAAGCAAAGGCATAATGTATTTGTACATTTCATGCAAGATTTCCTGATGATCCAAGGCCCAAAGTCATTTCCTCAGGAAAAGAAAAACACACAGAACGAGAAAAAGAAGCTAAACATGGCAAAATAAATCTACTGCATATTGGTAATTATATCATATTTTACATTTATTTTATGTTCATCACCCCTTATATCACTACATTCACTGACGAGATTCTGGTAGCACAGAATTATCAAATTAAGTCATTCACTTAGCACTTCTTGAAGGACACAGGAGATCTCAGACGAGATTCACATAATGCTAGGATAATTGGAAATAAAAAAGAATAGCACTTCAAACAATTTAAACCAGGATTAGCATTATACTGCCCTCATAAGTACAATATTTATGTTGGCTGCTTCCTGATGAGTATTTGCTAGGATGCAGGTTTGATACATAAGTGCTGTGAAGATGTTGACAGAACCTCTGAAAGTAACAACTGTATTTACCCTACAGGTTAGAGACCACAGAAATCATGGCCCAAATCTGTACAACACTTACAAGTACCTGAGGGGAGATTGTAGGGAGGATGGGGCCAAACTCTTCTCCGTGGTGGCCAGTGACAGAACAGGGGGTAATGGGTATCAGTTGAAACACAGGAAGTTCTGTCTCCATGTGAGGAAGAACTTCTTTCCTGTGAGGGTAACAGAGCCCTGAAATAGGTTGCCCGGGGAGGCTGTGGAGTCTCCTCCTCTGGAGATCTTCAAAACCCGCCTGGATACCACCCCGTGCCACGTGCTGTAGATGTGCCTGCTGGAGCAGGGGGGTTGCACTAGGTGATCTCTAGAGGTCCCTTCCAACCTCAACCATGCTATGATTCTGTGAAACCTCCATTCTGCTGTACTGACTGATCATCTAATCTAAATGGATTGAATGATATGCCAACAGAAGGAAAACTGTGAAGGAAAACTCTAGTAATAATCCCACATTACTTAGAAACTATTCAAAAAGTACACACCACTGACCACAATTATTTACCTGGCTTCATCAGGATGAGTGACTCTTACAGAGTCATTTGGAATGTAGATCATATTTGTATCTTCTATTTTATATATTGCATGACCTCCAATATCTGCCATCTTTCTCCTTTTTGTTATTAACACAATGTAGTAGCCTTCTAAAAACCTAACAAAACCTGTTAAAAACAGCATAAAAAATGCCATTAGGTGGATGTTTTGATTTGATCATATCTATTTGTAAAAGACAGTATCAGAACTATTCAAGACTTCACAGAATTTTTAGAAGTTTGTGTTAACTTTATTGTGTGCATATATGTAAAATATAGGTACAAAATCACACATCCTTTCAATTCACCTGCTGTAAATGTTAATCAACAAAGCAAGTTCATAGTTTTATGTAATAGTATTTAATAAAATACTGCTGTATCATAGTCTGCACTAAGTTTTAACAACTATCACATGTGGAATCACATGGATTAGGTTCTAAGCTAGCTGTTTTGAAGGGTTGCTGCTGATATCGAGTCTGAAACTCAGTCATTAATACAGCCACCTGGTCAACAAAATATTAATTGAAAAATATCACAGTTCACATTTTTATTTGCATTTACATTCAGTTCTTTAAGCTTTGCATCTCATAAACGGGAAGGAAGAGCAAAGGATATTTGTTTTCCTTCTGGTCACTGCTGGAGGCTGCAATATGATTGAACAGCAATTTTTCCTTCTGCCTTATTAGCCTCCCTTGGAAAAACGCTATCACCTCCACCAGGAAAGAGATCCTGTTGACAATAAGAAATGAAGTCTTCCATTTGCAGCAGCTAGGTTATTGAATTTCAGTTGTTAAATAGCACTCAAACTTCTTCCCATATCCTCCTGGTATTGAAATGACTTGGGTGAGCATTCTCTATCTGTGAATCTCACCAAATATTATCATCCTAAAGTCTAACCCATTTGTGTGCATCCCTCTCTTTAAAAGCAGTTTCTATCTTTAAACACTAAACAGTAAAAGAGAACATAGCCCACCAGCACCTTCATTCTGGGACCAACCAGCACTGAAATGCTAGTCACTTGTTCAAATGTGAAAAAGAAGTATTTAAATATTACACTGTAAAAAGTTAACCAAAAAGAAAAGCAGTCATATCTCTGAATGCTGTGAGATGAAGAAATACAACCTAACAATTTTTACTTTTTTTTCCTTTTTTTCCTGTTTTTTTCCTTTTATGCAAGTGTTTTGTGAGCTCTGGAATCAGGGGTCCTATTTACTCCTTCTCTCTCTTAGTAACAAAGGATAGACTAGTTACAGCACAACACTCGTTCTTATTTTGATCATCTATTTTCACAAAGTGAAAACTTATTCACAAAGGAAACTTATTTATCTTTGAGGCTTCAATTTCTCCAATATAATCAAAAAATCACAGGGAAGCAAAGAGACATACAGTAAGCCATATCTCCTCGAGAAACAAAGATAAAAAAACAAACAAGAAACTCACCTACTACACCAAAAGCAGAGACAGCTCGAGATAATCCAGAAGAACCCTTCTGCCCAATCTTCGTTCTGTTCCCCAGATCTAAGCGGCCAAGAAGCTCTCTCACCTCTTGTTGTGTATACACATGCTAAAAAAAAAAAAAAAAAAAAAAAAAAAAAAAAAAAAAAAAGTTGCTCAGTTTACTGCTTTGGTCAATAACTGTCATTTCATGTCAGAGAATAGTAGAATTTACTTAATATAAAATAAACCAAAACTCTGCTTTGTATCCTCTATCTCCTCTTTCAGTCCTATCAACCCTCCTGTGTTTTATGCACAAAGACTCCTACTCATTGCAACAGAAATACTCACGTATGTGTATAAAGAGAAGCGTGCCCAACTTCAAAGTTATTAAACAATAAACCTCTTGGCAGAGAATCTAGTCTTATTCTGTTCTGTACCTTAGAATTCTTGTTGCTGAGGCTTACTTTGCTTCAGGCATTATATATCAGAAACCTAAATATTTGTGTATATAGTACATAAGTTTCTTTTGCACGTCAAACAACATAGCCAAACATAAGAAAATCATTAGGAGTGTATGGGCAGCAGCCTGAAGAATAAGGGGAATGTTCATTAAAGTGAATGTAATTTTTGGAGAGATTGTGCCCTCCTCAAACAGTATTAGTCATTACCATGGTAATAATGCATGGAGCTGTCATACATGTAGAGACTTGTTGACCTTGCTCTGAGCAAGAGATTAGACTAGACAATCTTCAGGGGTCCCTTCCAACCTCAAATGTTCTATGACTCTGTGACTCAGTAATATATCTTTGTTGAAAGGAAAAAAAGATGTTTAGATTCATCCTTGTAATAAACAAAATGACTTGTAACAACTGAAAACATTCACAAGAAAATACTCACTTTATCATCAATTATAACCAAATCCTTTGGTTCAGTGCGATCTATTTTCAACACACGGTACTTGGTTTCTGCAGGATTACTTCCAACAAGAAAATACCGCTGTTTAAAAAAGAAAAGCAAAAAGTCAGGATATTATACAGGATAGAAAAATTGAAACCCATTATAAGGTAACGCATCAACAGTGACATTTACATGCTTGTAGATTAATTTCAATTAACATCGAACAAGTTGTTTCATGTGGACTGCACACAAACTGTTTTAGACATCAATACCTTAAGCTGGTACATATGTATACAAACCATCTTCACTATTAAAAAGACCTCATTGCTAATTCTGCCACCTAGCTTGCTTAATTCACACTAAACAAACAACAGCAAAAGAAAGTACTTCAGTACTGTAGTAATTAATTTCATTTTTTATTTGCCTTTGTTACAACAAACTTTTCACCAATTATTGTTCTACAACACTCAAGCTTCATTTGACCAGCACTGCAGATTAAAAATCTTGACCTTTTAAAGATTACCTTTATTTCTTATTTAAAATATGAAAGAACACCAGATAAGTATGTGCTGTGTTCTTTTCTCATTTAAGGGAGCACAGTATAAATGAATTTTTGTATTTAGAGGAATTAACAGTAAGCACAGATTATAGGACTGACTTGCTGTA
Organism: Crypturellus tataupa; assembly: GCA_034781795.1. Taxonomy (NCBI): domain Eukaryota; kingdom Metazoa; phylum Chordata; class Aves; order Tinamiformes; family Tinamidae; genus Crypturellus; species Crypturellus tataupa. The sequence goes on from JAWLRI010000116.1 coordinate 1,208,534, forward strand.
GGCAACTCTCATTTCATTAATTCATTTAATCAGTAAAGTCCTACCACACAGCAGGATGTCACCATTAATAACTCTCAGCCTAGTAGGAAGGCACGGCAAGTTCATGTGCGCCTAAATGGTCAGATATGAACTTTAACAGTCACATGGATTTAAGACGTGGAAGAGGAAATCAATAATAGCATTCGCACAACATGCAGATTTCATAATTTACATCAATTATATCTTTAAAAGACTTTAAAGTCAAAATACCTAAGATGAAAGAAGAACCTACAGCCCTACACAGCTCCTGTTATGTCACAGAAAGTTTAGACAGAGTCAGTAGTCTTTAAAGATGAAAAAAATCTTTATTAATTAAAAAAGCAATATCACCACCACCACCACCCGGTTCCACCTTGTACGCAGATATCACAGTGTGCACTATGTTGATAGGACTTGTTGTTGACTGCCCATCACTAAGCAATATTGAAGAAAGTACTTCAAGGTCATGTTCCATCTCTGCACTCCCTCACTGAACTCTTCAGATCAGCATGGAGATGTAGGAAGCCATTCCCTGTTATTCAGTAGCAGCAACGTGCTGAGCCCAGCTGGGGCTCCCTGGGCTGCCCTCTCTCCAGGCACCCTCCGCGCAAAATCACTTGTGGTCAAGACTGGCACTTTCAGGGGAAAGCAAAAACAGGGAGCAGGCTGGAGTTCCACTGCCTGATATTGAATGGCACAAAGGTGGATGCAGAGGTAGCCCCTAGCAGCAAGAAACACCAACCCACCATGACAGACACCTTCAGAGACCCCACTGGCACACTGTTACTTTCTTTTTGCAGTAGAAAATGAATGGACAGAGGGAATCTCATTCATTTTTAATACAGAAATTTGACTTCTGTTTTAAGAATAAATACTGCTTCTCTATTTGCAGAGAAGTATTTAACAATACCAAGCTGCAGTAAATAGTTCCTAATACTTTAATGCAGGTTAGTTACCATATATTGTCATCTCTTCCCATGTCCAGCTCATTAAATGGGCATAATCTCTCCAGAAAGTGACTGACAATTATGATTTCAGACAAATTATTCCCCACACAAACAAAACGGCACAACTTTAATACCCGTTTGCCCAAATGTAAGAGAAGACTACATATAAAACTGGAACAAGGCACATGTATGTCCTACAGGGAGATAGACAAACACAGATATAGAAGTGCAACACTATTACAAACCAAGTTCAGTTGGACAGTTTTCTGGCTGCATTTTAGTCAAGTGAGTGAAAAACAAGCAAGTTCTCTGAGAAACACATCAGCTTGGCAGCTGCCCCATGGGCTCTGCACAGCCACGTGCAGACAAGAAGCTGCTGCTCAGCATCACACAGGGAGGCAAGATTCAAAAAGAAGTTACTGTATCTGCAGGCTGTCAGAGCACCGCTGCAGAGTGCTACACAGAGCAAGCTCTCTTTGAAGTCCTCTAGGGACTAATTCACAGCTTTTGCTTTTGTTTTAAATAATAGAAAGCTGGTCTGTATCATATTCTAAGGAAGGTCATTCTAGAACAGGATTAAAACCCAGCATCCAGAGTTGAAGTCTTCCTAGAAAGCCGGGCAATGGGAAATCTCTATTTAGCATGAGGGATACTTATTCACTATGTTAGAGACTATTTCTGTGGTAATAATAGAGCGGTCTGCAAAAGGTCTGCATTGGACAAATCCTTACAACCAGAAACTCAAAATTAGACTTCTGCTTGGGAAGTTTTCAGCAGTGGCTCATATTCAGCTACCCCAGAGTTACAAAGAAAGCTGCATCGTGACGTTCAAGGTAATTTCAAGCTTCAAGATTTGAAACAAACCAAAAAGACATTATGAAAACTAACAACACAAAAAATAAACAACAAAAAAAAGATATTTCATCCTTAGCTGCTTTTGCTACCTAGTTTATGCATCTAATGAATAAACATGGTAGACTTGCTACATGATATGGAGCAAACGTAATTATCAGTGATGGGTACCGCAGTTAAATTTGCGATCACATGAATACTAGGGAAGAGTATATAACAAATCAACACAACACAGAGCATGTATCATCACACAAGTTAATTTCTAAGCTTGTACAGTTGTAAAAATAATCAAAGCTAAAATGAGCTGCATTATTTACAACTACTTTGATTATCAGAAATGATTACAGTAAAACAAATGAAAATTCACAGCCAAGAAACTCCTGGAGATTTCTATCCTTACTCTTACTCTGTTTCCAATGAAGCTGAAGCTTCATTTTCCAGCATTTTCTGACAGTCTCAAACAATTCCTCTCTCCATCAAACACACCTACATTTTAATAAACAGACAATCTTGACCAACAGAGACTTTCTCAGCAGAATAGTACACAAGAATAAACTGCATTGTCTGCCTTATACTGCTCTGCCCATGTTCATCATCATCTTCACCTGAGATGAAACATATTGTTTCCAGGCTTTATCTGCTGCTGCTTTGTGCTGAAACTCTCTAAGAAGTGCACTTTACTGACCATGGCAGTGCACCATGCAGGTACCTGCCTAGGCAATGTGAACTGAGGTTTAATTTATTGCACAAGTATTACTAAGCAACCAGCAGACAGAAACAATTACTAGTCACCTCCACCTGGGACTGAGTTTTAACCAAAGAAATGTAATCTTCACATCCTCCTTTTATCTGTTCTTTGATTCAGCCAAAGTAAAGAAAGCAGCTTCTTGTAAAAGAATCTAAACAAAATTAAAAGCTTACTGTAAATTATTGTTTATAATGGCAGGATAATAGTTCTGAAATCAAACACTCTGCCCACAAAAAAAAATGGTTTTTAGAAAATTAATTCTTTGAACTGCTGGTTTAAAACAAAGATTTGCTTTTTCATATGGACAAACTGGCTTTCAGGAAATGTAAACACTGTAAAGATAACATTATTATATAAGTCTCCTTTGTAGTGTACGTTTCATCTTTAAAAAAATTACAGGTAAGCTCATTTAAGTTTATTAAAAAAACATTTAAGATCAACAGAATGAAATGCTGATGAAAGATGAAAAATTTCCTGACTTGTATTAAATTTTAAAGCCTTGTACTTCTTTCATTGATTAAAAAGTAATAAGGAGCTTAATCAGTAAGGGGGGGAAAAGTGCTAAAAGCTAAAAGTTACTTGAAACACGTCAGTCCACTGATTTGAAAATCTACAAAGAGCATATACTAAATATATATATATATATATATAATATATGCTTAAGTGAGCAGCACAATGGTGCTTATCATCTGCTATCCAGCCTTCACAACAAACCTCTTTCTTAACAGGCACAAAGTTATGCAGGAAAAGGCTTGTCTCTTTTTCCTGTTTTTGAATAGCAATCTTCAAGACCTAAATCAGATAATAAATAGCATTAAATATATATATATATATTTGTATATATACACCCTATATATAGGTTATATATCTATATAGGTTCAGCATGCTCACTTTACTAAGCAATGAACAGGGAGAAAATTAATGGCACCTAGATGGAAGGTCTAGCAAAAACTAAATTACATTCTCTCCTTCTATTGATCCCAGGACAATTAAGGGAATATCTTTCACCTATCCTCTGTTCCCATACAAACTGGTAGAAATGAAGAAGCTGTGAAGAAAGAGGAGCACACAAGGGACAAAACAGCAAAAATTCAGCTGCTGTGCTGCACGCTTCCCATGATCTATTGAAATCCTTCAAAGCAAGCTCTTTGGAGAGGAGAAGCATTAAGAATGCAACCCGCCAAACACCATTCTCAGAGTAGAGGAATAAATCTTCTACATCCTAAAAACACAACATTATGTAATTCCTATCTGACCCAGTGCAACTTTATTTTTTTAATCCCAATCAGAACTTTCCTCTTGCCACTTTCATCGGATAGCTGCTCAGAATTCTCCCTTTTAATTTTCTGCTGAAGTTATTAATCATCAAGGTATATGCTTTTCTTCAGCCAAAAGCTTCTCCCCAATTTAGCATCTACATTGCTGGAATGTTTTTAGTAACACAAGGAATTGTACCTTTTTTCAGCATTCACTTCAAAAGACTAAGGAGAAGCAACAGGACAGCAAGAGTTCCTAAAACAGGTTATTTCTGCCATCTGTTACTTAACTGCACCTTCACTCCAGGTTGAATTCTTATTTCTTAAAATGTATGTGAACAGAAAGTCTACACAATACACCAGATAGGGCCTCATTATACATATATAACACTAGTGTTTCTTATTAATAGCCATATCACTGAAGAGCACATCTGCATTTTTTTCCCAGAGTCGCAGTTCATTAGCAGCTCAGCCACCCTTTCTTCAAAAAAATGACTCCCAGGGAAATCCAAGACAAGAGAAAAACAGATTTTTTTTCTTTAAAACAACTGAGGCACCTTTTAAGACACAACTTTCACATGCACTACTGTGCTATCACTTTTGATCTTTTTTAATCCTTCTTGAATAGCACATAGTTGTCAAAACTTGTTTTCTTCTGATCACTATTATTCGAATTATCTCCTGTCCTCAGATCCCACAATGGTATACTATGTCCTTCTATTTTATTGCCCACATTTAAGAGAGAGTTCATTTCTGAATTTCACCAAATTCCTGCTCTCTGCCTTCTACCCACTTCTTCATATTGCTCAGTAATGCCATCACTACTCCTGTAATATCACTACAGACATAATGAGATGGTGTTCAATTGAAAGAGGGGACCTTTGGTTGACAATTTGACCACAGACTGATCTTGTGATTAATTAACCTAATGATCTTCTATGATCTTGTCTTTATTAAACTGTTTGCTTTTGTTAAACATATGTAGAATATTTTTAAAGATAAATAAAAAAAAAATAATCCACACAGTGCTCCCCTGGGAAAAAAAAGTCAGACAAAATTTACAGGTAATTATGTTAGTCGCATAATTTAATATACTTAATACACATCTGGATATTATGGACATGAAGACTGTAGAAGATCCTGATTAGAATAACAAAGTATTAATTAAGCTTCATAATAACCTGCAAGATAGATAAGCAATAACTCTTTATAGATGGATTTTTTTGTGTCTCAGCAGTTCAGGGGAATGAGCATTTCCAGTAAACTGGATCAGGACTTTCAGGTTGGTTCTTTTGGGGAATATATGCAAGTTAGGTCTTCTCCTCAAGAAGACAGGAAGAAAATTTCTCTTGTCTCTTATTATTCACAATGCTGAAATATCTTTACTGCCCTCTGGTGTGCATTTCAACAGTAAAATATATGCATAAAATAAGAGGCAATAAACATTGATTGGAACGCAACTATTTCAGCTTATTTTCCTGGCTACTTTTAAACAAGCTCTCAATTTCCCAGGACAAAAAGCAGTCAGAATTCACATCTCCATGGTATTCATTGACTCATGATACCAGTTACAAAGACAGGTCTCAGCAACTATCCTAAATATAAATATTAATAGAAAATGCAGAATTTTGCTCTCTGAGGCTTCAGTAGTCCTTGTGAATTCAGTTCTCCTCACCTCTAGGAGACTTTCCTATTTGACTTCTATATTCCTACTGTACTATTACTTGAAATAGGCAAAAAAAAAAATCCATAACTCATTTCTGCTTTTTCACTTTCTTTTCCCTTCTGTCTGTCACTCCTTTAACACAAACATATTTTTTAATGGAAATAAGCAATTTGACTTCACTATCTTTCTCCAGTTGCTGACAATCTAAATTACCCTTTCCTTGCCTACTCAAGGCTTCTACATACAATCTGAGGAGTGGTTTCATGTCACCCCATATCTGGTAGCTACTAGTTATAGTAGTTACTATACTGGTATAATACAGTATATACTGATGCTACTGGGGAATCGGTATAACTGCTGGTCCCACGGTCTAGCTTCACATCTAGTAACCACATGGCCTTAAGGCAATTTGCATGAGCAATATGATCCAAGAGCAAGCTCCTCACCTTTATTTCTGTGTCACACTTCTGCCATGTCACTGACTAAGTGTCACAGGTTGGTAGGTTTCATGCAAAAGTGGCTGCATGGGCCAGTTTCTACAGGAGAAGTGGGAACTTTGTCAGCAGCCCAATGTGACACAGAATCAGCTGGAACAGGAAACTTCCCTCTAAGATTCACTATGATATTATTAAGTCTGAAGTCTGTTTTCAGGCTCCCCTGGGCAAGAAAGACTTTGATATTCTGGAGCGAATCCAGGAAACGACTGCCAGTATCATCAGGAGACTTGAGCACATGACAGGAGAAGAGGCTGACAGAGGTGTCTTTGCTCAGACTGTAGAAGATGAAAGTTTTGAGGGGGGATCTTACTGCTGTCTAGAGCTATCTAATGAGAAGGTGTAAATTTGACAGACTTTTCTGAGGGGTGGAAGGACAAGATATAACAGATATAAATTGAAACATGCAAAATTCCAACTCAGTATAAGGAAACATATACATACACACATACATATATGAGGGTGGTAAATGTGTTATGTAGAGAGTCTGTGAAATCTCCATTCTTAAAGATACTCAAAACTCAGCTAGACATAGAATCATAGAATCATTAAGGTTGGAAGGGACCTCTAGAGATCATCTAGTCCAACCCCCCTGCACACGCAGGGCCACCTAGAGCA